>JAYESA010000006.1:190760542-190880542 GCA_036927795.1 Iris macrosiphon | reverse complement strand
TCCTGGGAAATAGGCCGGCCAAGCATTAAAGAAGGGTTTACACTAAGTCAAATGACTAAAATGCCCTCTCCTTTAGTCATGCTAATTGGGATTTGGATTTGGGGTTCCAAAAGCACTCAAATTAACTCCTAATCACTCCAACTAACTTATTAAAAATATAATAATTATTCTAAACACAAAAATAAGTCTTAGAAGGGTATTGGTTGGGTCGGATATGGGTCCACTAGGGTCTGACATGGGTCCAGACTAGCCAAAATCCTAAAACAACCAAACAAAAAATAATACAACCATTAATTAAATATAAATATAATTAATTATAAACAATACACAATTTACCAAATAATAATAAAAAACCCTATTTTCTAGAATTGGGTAGAAACAAGTCTACCCTCCTTAAAATAATTTTGTTCTCGAAATTAAAAGACGAAACTAGGACAGGAATGCAAGGAAAAAAAAGAACCATACCTCAGGGCTCGAAAAGATAGGGGTATCGTTCGCGCATTTCATCCTCCCTCTCCCAGGTCGACTCACCTGGAGAGTGATGCCTCCACGCGACGCGAACCAAGGGAATAGTCTGGTTCCTCAACACCTTTTCCCGCCGATCCAGAATCTCTACCGGCTGCTCTGGATAGCTAAGAATAGGGCCCACCACGATCTCTGAGTGATCCAATACGTGACTGGGATCCACCATGTACCGTCTCAACTGTGACCCGTGGAACACATCATGAACTCCCTCTAGCGTAGGCGGCAAATCTAGCCTATACGTCACAGCGCCGACCCTCTCAAGGATGCTGAAGGGTCCGACAAAACGTGGGCTAAGCTTTCCGCCTCCACCGAAGCGAATAGTGCCCCGCGTCGGAGAAATCCTCAGAAATACCAGATCTCCAACCTAGCACAAACAAGGTCTCAGCACTTAATCTAAAACAAGCAATTACAAGCAAACACAAGAACAAAATCTAAATTCTAAGCTATACCTCGAACTCCAAAGGTCTCCGGTGGCTATCGGCCCAATGCCGCTGCCTGTCCTGCGCCACCCAAAGTCTATCTCTAATGAGCTTGACCTTCTTCGCTATATCAACCACCATCTCCAGGCCAAGCAAAGCCCTCTCGCCTACATCATCCCATGATAACGGAGTACGATACCTCCGTCCATACAACGCCTCAAAAGGTGACATCTCGATACTGGCTTGGTAGCTGTTGTTGTAAGCAAACTCTACCAAGTACAAGTGATCTTCCCAAGAGCCTCTGAAATCCAGAACACAAGTGCGAAGCATGCCCTCAAGTGTCTGAATGGTCCTTTCTAACTGAGTATCTGTCTGTGGGTGATATACAGTACTAAACTTGAGCTGGGTGCTCAAGCTAGCCTGCAGACTCCTCCAGAAATACGAAGTAAAGTGACTGTCCCGGTCTGATACTATGCTCACAGGAACTCCATGCAGTCTTACTATCTGACGCACATACATCTCTGCTAGTCTTTCTGTAGACATACCCACTTTGAATGGTAGAAAGTTGGTCGATCTGGTCAACCTGTCTACGATGACCCAAATCGCATCCTTTCCGCCTGGAGAACGGGGAAGTCCAAAAGTAAAATTTATGGTCACATGCTCCCATTTCCACTCCGGAATGGGTAACGGCTGGAGCAAACCTCCTGGCCTCTGTCTCTCTGCCTTCACCTGCTGGCACACTAAGCATCGGGATACGAAGAGTGCTACCTCCCGCTTCATCCCGTACCACCATACATGCTCTCTCAGATCTCTATACATCTTGTTGGCACCTGGATGCATAGAGTACTGGGATCGATGCGCCTCCTGAAGAACCTCCTCGTGCAACGACCCACTCGGCACACACAATCTGGTATCGTGCCGCAATGAACCATCATCAGCAATGGTGAAGTCATCTGATAATCCAATCTGAACCTGCATCCAGATGCTCCTCAGGGACTCATCCTTAAACTGTGTAGCCCTGATCCGGTCTACCAACTCTGACTGAATCTGCAGTCCCCACATATGCATCTCAACTCCAGGCACTATCACCTCAATGCCCAAGCTCTCTAGATCTGCCAGAAGATAACGATCTGTAGTTAGGCACATAGCTACCGGATACTTGCTCAGCGCATCCGCAACTATGTTCGCCTTCCCTGGATGGTACTGTAACAATATGTCGAAGTCTTTCATCAACTCCAACCATCTCCTCTGCCTCATGTTCAGCTCTTTTTGGGTAAATACATACTTCAAGCTCTTGTGGTCTGCAAAGATCTCCACACGCTCTCCGTATAAATAGTGTTTCCATAACTTCAGAGCAAAGATGACCGCTGCCAACTCCAAATCGTGGGTAGGATAGTTCTTCTCATGAGGACGTAATTGCCTAGAAGCATAGGCAATCACCCTCCCATTCTGCTGCAACACACAACCCAGCTCCTTCATCGATGCATTACTATAGATAGTGAATCCTCCAGATCCTGATGGCAACGTCAACACTGGAGCTGTCGTCAACCTCCTCTTCAGCTCATCAAAGGTGATCTGGCACTCTTCTGACCAAACAAACTACATGTCCTTCCGAGTCAGCCTAGACAACGGCTCTGCAATCCAGGAAAAATCCTGAACAAATCTCCTGTAGTAACCTGCCAGTCCCAGGAAACTCCTGACCTCTGCTACTGAACTCGGAGTACTCCATGCCTCAACTGCCATGATCTTCCTCGGATCCACCGAGATCCCCTCTCCAGTCACTACATGACCAAGGAATTCAACATTGTCAAGGAAGAACTCATACTTCGAAAGCTTTCCATAAAGCTTCTCCTTTCTGAGAGTCTCCAGCACTATCCTCAGATGCTCCTCATGCTCCTCTGGGGTCTTCAAATACACCAAGATATTATCTATAAACACCACCACAAACCTGTCCAGATGCTGATGGAATACCTTGTTCATCAGATTCATGAACACTGCCGGGGCATTAGTCAACCCAAACGGCATCACCATGAACTCATACTGTCCATACCTGGTCCGAAAAGCTGTCTTCAGAATATCCTCCCTCCTGACCTTCACCTGGTGGTAGTCTGTCCTCAGATCAATCCTGGAAAATACCCTCGCTCCGCTCAACTGGTCAAAGAGATCATCAATACGCGCCAGCGGATACTTGTTCTTGATTGTGAGATTGTTCAGAGCCCTGTAGTCGATACACATCCGTATCGACCCATCCTTCTTCGGCACAAAAAGTATCAGAGCACCCCACAGAGAAGAACTAGATCTGATAAATCTCTTGTCCTGAAGCTCATCTGTCATGACCCGATTCCTTAGAATCGTTGGGGCGTCCCCCAAATCGTGACCGCCGTGCGGGCCTGGGGTTGCGCCCGCACAAGGCTAAAGTATTTTTGCATAGCAAGCACATATTCAGAGTACGCAGATAAATTGAAACACAGATTTGAAATATGGAAAAGTTCTCCTTATTGATAATGAACATCTATTACAAACTCCTGAACGAGTCAGCTAGTATGCCGCACGGGCTTACAAAAGAGTTGACTCAAAATAAGATAGCAGTCCTGTACATTATATCCATTTACTAAACTTCAAAAGATATAGACCTCCAGGCTGGAGGATAGCTTTGCCACGGAGCTGCATTTGTGTATGAAGAGTTGCAGGCTCCTTTCTTCAAAATGCTTCAAAGGGGCACGGTAAAGATGCGCCAACAGCTGGACTGGATCGGGAAGACGACTTTGGTTCCTTGCTCGGTTTGCCTTGGTGCGGAGAACCTGTTTCAACGAGGGTCAGCATGTCGAAACATACTGGTGAAGGCGAGCTAACCGAACTATACCAATCAACACGTTATTTTAATAAAGCATGCATATTTGTGGGTTTCTATCTTGCCTTAGTTCATTTACAAGTAAGCAGCATATAGAATTTACTGAAATGAACGTGCCACCGTTCGGTAGATTTTACCTGCCCGTCTGAATTACCTGCACAATACTTAACATGCCTTCCCTGCCACGAAGACACAAGTTAGTATGCAACAGGTTTAAATATACATAGTAGATATAGTCATGGACAAGGATGTGATGCAACGATAAACACACGATGCGTTACAAGCCGTCCAGTCCGCACATGATGACTATGCCACAGGTGATCACTGGCTTGGTAGCCATAATGGACTAGTCATGGACTAGGATAGCATGCAACGAGAGCTCATAATGGATACACGATAAACACACGATGCGTTGCAAGCCATCCAGTCCGCACACGATGACTACACACGAAGTTTTGCCCGGATCGGATCGGTGCCAGTGCCCCAGCGACCGTCCGCAGAACTTATACCCTTGTGCACAAGTTGTCCATGATCGAACACACGATGATTAGTTAAGTTATCCATTCACGCAGTTAAGGCAACACGAGTAATGCATAGTTATAATGCATTGATACCACAATTATAGAAGAAGATGCATTCTAACTAAAATTGATGCATATGATGAGTATTCCGAACCAAACAAGCATGCAAGTAAGTAACCGTTTACGAGTTTGATTGACAAGCAGTATTAACCAAGTCTATTATCTTTTATCTTGGTTTCTTTTATTATTACTTGGTATCGTTTGATTGGGGCAAAGAAGAATACAGATTTTTAGGGCGCGAAGCTTGGAAGCAGGGCTAGCTAATCGGGTTGGTAGCCACTCACTTAGATTGATGGAAGGAGAAGGAAAGAGGCACTTCACGACTCCGCTCGCAAGCTGCCTACTGCTCGTTCACCTGCATACGAACAGCTTGATCAATACTTCTTCCTCTCTTTCCAATTTTGAAATTGAAGTGCAGTTCACCGAACGAAAACAATGAAAACCATCGAACCGTTCAAGAAAAACAAGCAAATCCCAAAACCAACTCAAAGCACGAAAGCAACAAGCGACATCGAAAACTGAGGCAATAAAAGATAGCAGCGGAGAGGTCCCTCCTGACTCTGCCGCTAAGCTGATCCTTGGGGCGCGGTCCACTGAATATGGGAATCGATTCCGAAGAAACAAATCCATAACGAGGATGAGTTCTTAATTCAATCTATCCCGATCGAATGATACCTTCTTGTGTTTCTTAGCCGCGCTCTCCGCACCGGGAGAACGGGGCGCTACATCCTACCCAACCAATTGGAAGTTTCGTCCCGAAACTTAGGAATAATGCTTACCGTTAGGGATTATCTCGTCGAGGACGACGATCAGGAAGGTTCGGGCAGGAGCTAATGGCATGGCCTGGATCACCACAAGCGAGGCATAACCCAAGTCTCTTACGACATTGATTAATGGTGTGACCCGATCTCTTACAGAAGTTACACCATTCTTGATTTCCTCTCCGGGGACCGCCGTGGTTAGGGCGCTTTGCAGCGGTGTTTTCTCTATCGTTGCCTTGGCTTTTGTGATTGTAGGTATGCACAGCGCCGGTAGAAACGTGAGGATACTGCGGTTCAAGTGATAGGGCGTGATTCATGACTTCACGCATTGTCCCATACTGATTATTGACCACGTGCACATGGATGGCAGGGCGTAGTCCACCTTCAAACCTTCTGGCTCGACTCGCTGCATCAGGTAAATAGCCCTTAGCGAATTTGGAGAGTCAGTTGAATTCGGCGGAGTACGGCTTAACTGTCATGCTGTCCTGCCGCAGCTGCACGAACTCGTTTTCCATCTGACGTTGTACTGGAGGGGGTATAAACTCCTCTTCAAACGCGGCACGAAAAGTTGTCCACGAGATCGCCTCCTCTCCGTGATCAAATTGGAGAGATCGTCGATGCACGTTCCACCAATCGTACGTGTTGAGGCGGAGCTGAAGTTGCGCGCAGGCGACGCGCTTCTCTTCGGGGACCTCTAGCAGAGCGAAATGATCTTCAAGTTCGGCTAGCCAATCTAGAGCTACCACTGGGTCCTCAGTCCCGTTGAATGGGGTGTTACAAACTTTCTTGAAGTGTCCCAACTTGAAGGCAGTCACGTCCCTCGGCCTTGGAATTTGTGGCGTCTCTACTTCAAGCATTGGTTGTTCCACCGGAGTCGTTGTTGTTGCGGTAGAATGGTTGGCAGCCAAAGTCTGAACGATCTGTTTCAGGGTATCTACGTGCTTCTGTTGGACTGAAAATTGGGTCTCTAAATTGCTTTCGAAATTGGCTTAGCGAGCATCATCTCTTTGTCGTTGCGATTCTAACATTTGCATCACCCGCTCTAGCGGGTCGACTTGAGATATGCCACGCTGGCTCCGCGAGCTTCCCGAAGTGCCCGAACTGCTTTCTTGTGTTTCGTTCGGAGCTTGCGCTGCAGATTACGCTGGTACCATTCCTTCAAAAAAAGGTAAATTATATTAGAATCATAATGTATTATGGACTTATTGCATGAACGTATCTCATTTTGGCCTAGCGAGTTCAAGAGTTCGCACAGAAATTTGATCGTTAAAGGAACTTTTCCAGCACGAAGTCTAAGAAACTTTGAATTTGTGCTCTGATACCACTATGTCAAGAACCGATTCCTTAGAATCGTTGGGGCGTCCCTCAAATCGTGACCGCCGTGCAGGCCTGGGGTTGCGCCCGCACAAGGCTAAAGTATTTTTGCATAGCAAGCACATATTCAGAGTACGCAGATAAATTGAAACACAGATTTGAAACATGAAAAAGTTTTCCTTATTGATAATAAACATCTATTACAAACTCCTGAACGAGTCAGCTAATATGCCGCACGGGCTTACAAAAGAGTTGACTCAAAATGAGATAGCAGTCCTGTACATTATATCCCTTTACTAAACTTCAAAAGATATAGACCTCCAGGCTGGAGGATAGCTTTGCCACGGAGCTGCATTTGTGTATGAAGAGTTGCAGGCTCCTTTCTTCAAAATGCTTCAAAGGGGCACGGTGAAGATGCGCCAACAGCTGGACTGAATCGGGAAGACGACTTCGGTTCCTCGCTCAGTTCGCCTTGGTGCGGAGAACCTGTTTCAACGAGGGTCAGCATGTCAAAACATACTGGTGAAGGCGAGCTAACCGAACTATACCAATCAACACGTTGTTTTAATGAAGCATGCATATTTGTGGGTTTCTATCTTGCCTTAGTTCATTTACAAGTAAGCAGCATATAAAATTTACTGAAATGAACGTACCACCGTTCGGTGGATTTTACCTGCCCGTCTGAATTACCTGCACAATACTTACCATGCCTTCCCTGCCACGAAGACACATGTTAGTATGCAACAGGTTTAAATATACATAGTGGATATAGTCATGGACAAGGATGGGATGCAACGATAAACATACGATGCATTGCAAGCCGTCCAGTCCGCACACGATGACTATGCCACAGGTGATCACTGGCTTGGTAGCCATAATGGACTAGTCATGGACTAGGATAGCATTCAACGAGAGCTCATAATGGATACACGATAAACACACGATGCGTTGCAAGCCATCCAGTCCGCACACGATAACTACACACGAAGTTTTGCCCGGATCGGATCGGTGCCAGTGCCCCAGCGACTGTCCGCAAAACTTATACCCTTGTGCACAAGTTGTCCATGATCGAACACACGATGATTAGTTAAGTTATCCATTCACGCAGTTGAGGCAACACGAGTAATGCATAGTTATAATGCATTGATAGCACAGTTATAGAAGAAGATGCATTCTAACTAAAATTGATGCATATGATGAGTATTCCGAACCAAACAAGCATGCAAGTAAGTAACCGTTCACGAGTTTGATTGACAAGCAGTATTAACCAAGTCTATTGTCTTTTATCTTGGTTTCTTTTATTATTACTTGGTATCGTTTGATCGGGGCAAAGAAGAATGCAGATTTTTAGGGCACGAAGCTTGGAAGCAGGGCTAGCTAATCGGGTTGGTAGACACTCACTTAGATTGATGGAAGGAGAAGGAAAGAGGCACTTCACGACTCCGCTCGCAAGCTGCCTACTGCTCGTTCACCTGCACACGAACAGCTTGATCAATACTTCTTCCTCTCTTTCCAATCTCGAAATTGAAGTGCAATTTACCGAACGAAAACAATGAAAACCATCGAACCGTTCAAGGAAAACAAGCAAATCCCAAAACCAACTCAAAGCACGAAAGCAACAAGCGACATCGAAAACCGAGGCAATAAAAGATAGCAACGGAGAGGTCCCTCCTGACTCTACCGCTAAGCCGATCCTTGGGGCGCGGTCCACTGAATATGGAAATCGATTCCGAAGAAACAAATCCATAACGAGGACGAGTTCTTAATTCAATCTATCCCGATCGAACGATACCGTCTTGTGTTTCTTAGCCGCGCTCTCCGCACCGGGAGAACGGGGCGCTACATCATCCACCTGCTTCTTCAACTCTACCAGCTCACTGTTGCTGACTCTATAGACGTGCTGGGATATCGGCTCCGCGCCTGGCACCAAGTCTATAGAGAACTCCACATCTCTGTCTGGAGATAACCCTGGCAACTCCTCTGGAAAGACATCCATGAACTCCGCTATCAGTGGATGTGATAACGTTGGCTCTACCACCAGGGCTCCGCAGAAGACTCCCTCGCTCTGCTCCGCTGCTCCTCTGGCACACTCAAACTCTGGCTCACCCAGCGGACTAAACAACACTCTGCCTCCACGACAATCTATACTAGCACAATGCATACTCAACCAATCCATCCCGAGTACAATGTCGTAGCTCGGAAGTGGCATTACGAGTAGCACACACTCTACTCCCGGCCTCCCAAGGTAACTCTCTGGTCTCTGCAGATATCACTGACTAGGATGATGCCACCCCCGGTCGTTATCTTGCAGAGTCTAGCTAAAGGTTCAGCAACAAGATTGTGTCTAACAGCAAAAGATACAGACACAAAGCTATGGGAATCACCGAAATCAAATAAAGCAAGTGCTGAAATGGAATCAAGAAGAACACAAATCAAAAGAAGTCAATACGGTGCAAGATACGATATCATCAAAGAAGGACAGTAATATTGCAAAAGAAATAATTTCAGAAAAATTAAGAATATCAAAAGAAATCAAGAAGGGTCCTAGTTGTGATTGAGCACACTCTCTCTCAGCCTATATCATATATCCTATTACAGGTAAACCTAGAAACTGGACCTGCAAACTACGACCTGCATATTAGACCATGCATGGGCCGCCACCCTTTGCTACAACAACTTTCATAGTGCCTCTTCAAAGTTTTTGTACCATCATTTATTTGTCCATTTAAAGTTTATTTTGTATTTCTCGCATTGCGCAACTCTAGTATTGGTTTTTGGTCTTTCGGATATAATATTATTTTTTTTATTATCTGTGACAAAAAGTTTAGTATAAAATTTCCATAACATCAATTTTTTTTCTAGTTAAAATATTATCATTAATACTTCTAACTTCTGGAGATGATATTTGTGTCTGTGGTATTTCATCTTTTACATAATTTTTAGCATAATAATTATCGTTAAAATTATTAACATAATTGTAACATTGTTCTCAAATACTTTGATAGAGATGGTTAGAACCAATAGTATCATTATTATCCATACTAATTTTTTTTAAATAGAATTTATAAACTAATCAATTTTTAATATCAAAATTAACTAATTTTATAATAAAAAATTATTTAAACCTCAACTTAATTTTTTCCAAAGCCGAAAGTGGAATTGTTGCAGCTTACTGGTGGTCGATCAAGTGGAAGGCTCCAAATTCCTCGAAATCTTGTAATTTAACTTACATTTCAATCTCCAGAGAGTTGCTACTTCTCTAGATTGCTTGCAAGTATTAGAAGAGGAATAAAGTTTATTGTGGTAAATTTGTATGAATTATGTTCTATTTATATGAATTTTTGGTTGTCAAACGACCCCCAATATCCTTAGAATATAGGTGTTATAGGAGTATTTTGGTCATTTTGTGATCGGGTCGTCGACCGGGCTGGGTCGACCAGATTGGGGAGGCAAAATCGGTTCGTCCCAGATTTTGGGTCGGGTCGGTCCATGCCGGTACTTGCCACGAACATCTAACCCAGTCTGGACGTAGATTCTATGTAGGCCGGGCCGGTCGGCACGTTTACCGGGCCCGAGCCGGCCCATCCCGGATTTGCCTGTGTTGGGCCTGGGTCGAATTCGTGACCGCCCGACACATTATACATCTTGATATCGAAAAAAAGGTAAATAATATATAACAACTAACTAGAATAAATTGTCACATAAACTCGACCCAGATATATTAGATATTTTCTATGAAAAACTTTATTATCGTTTCTCATTTTTTTCATCCAAACACATGAAACTGTTGGTTTTGGTTTTGCTTTTCTTGCAAAAGCTCAAGTCCCTCTTCCTTTCTTTAGTCCCACATCGGATGGGGCAAAGTCCTCTTGTGTACATATATTAGTTTCTCTCCTTTGTTCTATTAAGTTGTTGTGTGGGGAACCCCTTGGGCCACACGCGCGCGCCGCCGCCGCCGCCCGGTCCGGCTCGGTTCGGTTCGCCCCGCATAACGGGTGCGGGTACGCGCCCACATCTGCGGGCGCCGAATGCCGATCCGATTTTCTCTTCGGGCTGGGACCCTAAAAATTTTTTTGCTCCTCTTCATTCTTTTATTTATTTTTATTTTCTTCTGAACGTTACGAATGTTTCTGAACCGTTATTGTGTCCAGGTTCATTATTTATTTTGTGTAACGGCTGAATTAATAGGAGAATTAATTCAGACCGTTACATATGAGTATTATATATTCGTCTGTGTTTCATTGTAATCTATCCAGAAAAATTTGTTCACTCCAAACCTCTGCAAACACTCTGTTCAATCTTCATCGTCTCCAAGCTCTGGGCAGAGCTAAGTCCTGGTCGTTCTCTCCAAGTCGTGTGCGGCAACGAGATACCGGTAGTGCGGGGGGTTTTACCACTAGGAGCTTCGGGAACGTCTGCACACAGATCCCGAATAAACTCTTAAGGCAGTGCTTCGTGCACGACTTCCCCAGAGGCCGGTAACAACTAATTTTATTTTTTGTATTCTCAAATTTTTTCAATAAGAAAAGACAACAAAATTCTAACAGAAACGACCCAAATAACTTCACCTATAGCAACAAATTAAAGACTCTTACTCTTTGTTATAATCATCTTAAATCCTAGTGTTAATACTTATTTAAAGATACCCAAACATGATTGTGGTTAGGAGTCTTAGGACCCTATAGAATACTTCTAACTCATGTAGAACGTTAGACAATACAAAATTGACCTTGAGGGTGTTGTTTCTTGAGATTTTGGTTTCATATCACAAGTCCAGTTGTAACTCCAATTATGCTCAATTTGTTTGGTAAAGGTGTGAGTGGCTCGACTGTACTGGACAATACGTAAAGTTTTAGGGCATGCAATTAGTATATGATAAAGATTATAATCGAAAAACAATCGGAATATACAACTCTTGCAACCCAAAAGTTTTCTAGATGAGTGAGCTTCACAGTGGGATTTGGTTTAACAACCCCACCACTATGAATAAGACTTTCCGAAGCCACCACCTACATGTATGTTGATGCCTTCAATTAACAAAACATATTTTGTACTTTACTCAGATGCACATACTTATCAATAATATTATAGGCTAGACTAGGCTAGGCTAGGCTACTTAATTGACCATGAAGATTCGACAAATTAACACAAATTTATGCATGCCACACGAAGGAAGGAAGCAACTAGTAGAATTAATCTTCAACTGATTTATTATTTTTCTTATACCAAGTGGAGAAGTCTTTGTGTTAATAATTATTATTGCCTACAAAGCTTGTCTAAGTTGTTAGCCTGCAATAATCAGGCTCAATTATAGGCTGAATGATACTTTGAGTAATTAATTGATTGAGATTCCTTGACGTGAGTCATGCATGTTTTTGTAATTAAAAAACGCTAGAAGTCCGACACAATTTGTGAATGAAAAAGAAAATAACAATATGTCCAAGTCTCCTGTAATACTCAATACCAGTCTATAACTAATACTTCTCTCTCTCTCTAAAAAGAGAAAAGAAAACGAAGAGAGTCCATAACTAATGCATAAATGTCTTAGGTAGAGTCCTTCCTAAATATTGCAAGCAGTAGTCAAGAAAATACAATGAAATGTGCATAATAGAATAAATCTAGAACCTAAGAAAAAGAATATGATCGCAACTAAAATTTCGAAGTCTATAACCAATATGAATACAGTGAGATGGAAAATTTGATATGATACTGCATATTTTATGTATGCTGATAGTTATATTGGATCATGTTGGCAGGAGTATCTCTTCATTGCTCAACTATATAAATGCATAGTGATCCTAGTGTTCTTCTGTTGCTTGGTTTTCTTTGAATCATTATTTGGTTCGTAGTTTGAAACAGGAACAATTGTTTGTGTTGATGATATGCTCTCTTGGCATTAACATCTATGATTATTTGCTGGGATCAACACTTTAATTAATATAGGTAATCATTGGGAGACTAATCATTGGGTGGGTCAAAACATGCGGCATGTCCTGAGATTAGTCCTATAGTTCATCATGCAACGCAATTGACCACTTCACCAACCGTACGAAGAAAAGAAAAAAGAAAATTAATTAATCACATACTTCCTTGATAAATTATTTATTTATGAAGCTAACTTTTTGTAATGGAATTGTGGGATTTCTCATAAAATGATTAGCAATGCAGCTCCTATGAGATCAAGGCAACAAATATTTAAGATTGGGTTAATTAGAGGTACTTTCATAGTCAAAAAGCTGCATAATTAAGTCAGCCATCAACCCGACCTTAGTGAAAGAACTCCTCGATGTTAACACTTAAACTCCCAATTAAAAAGAAAGGGGATGGGTCTTCTGCATAATAAGGAGACATGACGTTAACTCTAATCAAGACGGACATGTGCTTGGTAGCATAGACTACATACAAAAGAGCTTGGGTGCAAACCCTTTCTCCATCAAATTCATCAAGATGTCAATTAGAGATAAGTAAGAATTATAAGTGATGTTGAAAGGTTTGTGGTCCAATATGT
This sequence comes from Iris macrosiphon, assembly GCA_036927795.1. Taxonomy (NCBI): domain Eukaryota; kingdom Viridiplantae; phylum Streptophyta; class Magnoliopsida; order Asparagales; family Iridaceae; genus Iris; species Iris macrosiphon. Next base: position 190,867,583 of record JAYESA010000006.1, on the reverse strand, counting down.
AGTTGTTGCTAAGTATCGATTTCATGGAAAGTTGATTATGGTAGTTGGAAATTGGAATATGATAATTGCAGAGTCACTGGTGGCCTGGTATAGACTCCAGCTCATCCAATTTTTTTTTTATTTTTTGGTCATATACTGTACAGTGCAAAACAATATAAATTGTAAACTGTTCTTTCTCCAGAACCCTGCTATCGAGCACCCCCATCCACTCTTCCCGTACAAATTACACTCCTGTCTCACTTAACCCCTATCTCTATTACTTACCTTCTCTCCTCTCTAATGCTTCATTTTCAACCGAGAATTAACATCATAGCCGAGAGACCGCGTTATCGTCGTCGATCGGACTGCAACAACAATCGAAGAAGGAGCTACAACAACGACGTTAAGCCCCTCCCGACGACACTTTTCTCGCCTTTCTAACCCTCGTACCCTCGGCAAGTTCTGTCACATTGCGGATTTTATGTTGATGGTGAAAGACCAAATACTCTCAGTGTTCAAATTTATGTCTAAAATATTCTAACTGGTAAACTAGTTTTTGTTGTTGTCAGATTTTTATTTTTTTAGTATGTTGGACACATTTTTACCTTGGCCAGACACGGTACAATATATATACGAAAGGTTTTAAGTTCAGTCCAAGATAAATTAAAATCCGGGTTCCGCCCTTGAATATGATGAAGAAGCTACGAAAAATGATAAGATGCATTTCCTAGTTTGCAACTGTCTTGCAACCCATCTGCCTAAAACTAAGGACACGTTTGGTTCACCGTAATGTAATCGTAATGGCGATTATGTTGTAATTCTAATTCGGATGCTTGGTTGGACAATACAAAATTATATGTAATGTAATCGCGATTACAAGTTTGATTATATTATATCAGTTTCTTCTAAAACCAATTACGACATAAAACATAGGTAATTGCGATTACATTACAACTTAAGAAAATGTTTGGTACGCAGTAATTTTGTCATTTTTGTCGTTTCAGGTCGTTTTAGGTCGTATTTTGTCATTTTTTGTCTTTTTATCGTTTTTGGTCGATTTTTGTTCATTTTTTGTCATTTTTGTCAATTTTTTTTCATTTTATGTTGTTTTGAGTCAGTTTTTGTTTTTTTTCTTTTTTTATCGTTTTTGGTCATTTTTGTTCTTTTTTGCTCGTTTTTGACTTTTTTTGCGTTTTTTTATTTGTTGTCATTTTGGGTCGATTTTTAATTCCTTTTTACTCGTTTTTTTATCGTTTTTGATCGTTTTTTGGTTTTGGGCCAATTTTTTTATCAAATTTGTCTCTTTTGTTCGTTTTTTTTATCATTTTTGTCATTTCAATCATTTTTTGTCGTGTTTGCTTTTTTTTGTGATTTTTGGTCTTTTTTGCTCGTTTTTTAATTTTTTTTTGTCATTTTTGTTATTTTGGGTCAATTTTTGTTATATTTTGTTCGATTTTTATTGTTTTTGGTCAATTTTTGTCATTTTTAATCATTTTTAGTTTTTTAAAAAAATTTGTTGTTTTTTGTTTTTTGTTTTTGTCATTTTGGGTCGGTTTTTAATTTTTTTTACTTGTTTTTATAGCTTTTTGATCTTTTTTTGTTTTGGTACGATTTTTTTCTTTTTTTTTCTTTTTTTTGTCGTTTTTGGTTTTTTTTATCATTTCTTGTCGTGTTTGCTCGTTTTTTGTTTTTTTTGATCTTTTTGGATGTTTTTACTCGTTTTTTGTCGTTTTTGGTCAAATTTTTTTTTCTTTTTTGCTCTTTTTTTCTTATTGTTTTTGATCGTTTTTAAATATTTTTTGTCGTTTTTGTTCTTCTTAGCTCGTTTTTTTGTCAATTTTGGTCGATTTTTATTCATTTTTTCCATTTTGTTCTTCTTTTCTCACTTTTTCATCAGTTTTTTTGTTTTATCTTTTTTGCCTTTTTGGTCTCTGTCTTGTTTTGTCGTTTTGGTCGATTTTTTAAAATTTTTTGTCATTTTATATTGTTTCGGGTCATTTTTGCCCTGTTTTGATTTATTATTATTTTTAATCTTTTTTTTGTTTTGGGTCAAATTTTGTTCTTTTTGTTCATTTATTTTGTTTCATTTTGTCTTATTTTGATTTTTTAAATCATTTTTTATCGTTTTTATTTTTTTAAAAATATAACATAATTTTTAAAAGTAAATCAGTAAACAATAAAATACAACAAAAACGATAAAGAAATCAATAGAAAAGAACAAAATCGACCAAAAACACAAAAAAAAAAAATTAAAACAATAAAAAATACATGCAAAAGAACAAAAAATGACACGACGACAAAAAAGGCCAAAAAATGAAAACAACATGTCAAGAAAAATATCAAAAACGAAAAAAATGACCAAAAACGATCAAGAACGAACAAAAAAGAATAAAAACTGACCCAAAACGATAAAAAAAAAGACAAAAATGGTAGAAAAAGTCTAAAACGAGGGATAAAAAATAGTCTAAAAAGAGAAAACAAAAACAAAAACCACAAAAACCACAAAAACGGATCAAAAAGAAAAATAAATAAATCAAAAACTAAAAAAAAGATAAAAAAAAAAGGGACCCAAAACCCCAAAAAAAACAAAAAAATGACAAAAAAAACAAAAATTGAAAAAGGCAAAAAATGACAAAAAAGGATAAAAATGAGAAAAAAAAGAAAAAATCGACATAAAATGACAAAGATAACAAAAATGCCAAAAACGAAAAAAACGAACAAAAAGACAAAATCAATAAAAAATTACAAAAAAAAACAAAATTAGCAAAAAAGAAAAAATCAGACTAAAAACGAATAAAAACAACAACAAAATAAAAACAAAAACAAAAAAGAACAAAAATCGACCAAAAACAAAAAGAGAGCAAAAACGACTAAAAAACGAAAAAGGTCAAAAATTGACCAAAAAAGGTAAAAAAAAAACCAAAAAACCAAAAAAATTCCAAATCAACAAAAAAAGAAAAATGACAAAAAAGATAAAAAACGAACAAAGAACCAAAATCGACCAAAAATTACTAAAACAATCAAAAACAACAAAATAACAAAAAAATATTACATTACAAACTTAATTACATTACATGTTAAACCAAATACTTGAATGTAATTGACATTAAATTGTATGATTTAATTACATATTCCAACAAAAGATGATAATGTAATTATAATTTTATTACATTACAAATTCAATTACATTACGATTATGATTACATTACGGTGAACCAAACAAACTTTAACTTTCAAAAGAGTTGTTAATTCAAATTTACAAGGCAAGGGAGAAAGATTTTATTTGCCGCGGTGAGCAAAATGGTCATAAAAACTTAATTCTTCCCTTTTGGTACTAAGTTCATCAAAATTAACCGTGGGTAAATGCTAAAAATAGATGGATTATCCATGATTCATCAACCTCTTCACCAACCGTACGGGAAGGGAGTATAATATATGAGACCCCTGAGAAAATAAATTATGAAAAGGACTCCTTCACGTGGCTGCAACAAACATGTCTTCCCCCATATGGAATGGCAGGGATCGGAACAGTACAACAGAGAATTAAATGGGATGGATGGAGTGGCCGGTCGTCCAAGCCACTAAACCTAACACTGACCTAACGTAACAGCTTGCATTTGAGCCTATCGATGTCTCCTCCTCGAAAATAAAAAAAATTAATTATTTTTTGTGTTTGGATATCATACAAAAAACAGAGCAAAAAAAAAAAAAAAAATAGTTATCAAAGAATAAAAATGAACAATCCAATTCAAATTTTTGTATTTATTTTAAAATTTTAGAACTAAACTATTCATGCTCAAAGATATATTCTGAATATATTTCTCCCCTTTTTAAATATCAAAAAAAAAAATTTCCGGAAATTTTGAGTTACATTCCACTTTATTTATCCATATTCAAGATGCACCTCATACGATTGCTATAATACATGACACTCACACTTTTGACAGAAACTAACAGCCAATTGATTTAACTGTTATAATTTTTTGACGGAAATATTCTTTTCTTCTTTCCAGCCTCCCCTCCTATACCGTGTAAGAGTAAACGAATGAATTTTTTTGTCCAAAATTTTTGGTCAAAGAAGTTGACCATTAATTGGAGACGATTTTCATCAAAAATAAAAAATATCATACATTAGGATAATTATATAGGTGCACCTAAAATATGGATAAATAAAAGAATGTGCAACTCAAATTTTCTGATTTTTTTTTTATGGCCAATCAAAAGAGTAAATAATTGACTCATTATTTTCTTTCTGTGGATCAAACGAGGCACAAAATTTTGGGCATGAAATTATATGCAAACGTACGCCTTTCAAATTATAATCCAAATATCCGAGATTGTAGAGTGTACTTACTTGATTGACTGCGTAGAACTTGGTCAGCAGTGGTCAAGTCCTTCCTACAGCTCTCCCTCCCCTAAGATCACCAACTCGGAAACTAGTGAGGTTTTTCAATGCAGTGAAAAAAGTAAAAAGAATTAAGTGCGCATAAGATATTTGCTATTTACAGTTGTGTGAAAGTAACAAACTACATCTTTTCCTAACAATATAATAACTTTTTAATTTTTCCTGATATTTGGGAATTTACTAAAATTTAGCCGTGAGTGAAACCTGTGCTTGAAACAAGTCTCTATCTAATGTGTGGTCCAGACCAACATGTTACTTGGTTTGTGTTCTGGTCGAGCTGGTGATAATTTGTGGTTTGGTGCTTGATGTTGATGTACATATTTTTCATCCTCCCATATTGTATCAAGCCATGCCATGTTGACACTATTGGATTGAAATTGTATATATATGGAACAACCTAAGAGAAACATTTTTCAAAGTATGATAGATACTGTACAACAAGAACATAAATGAAGTTATAGACTACGGAAAGTTACTAAGGAGAAGCAAAAAATGATTAGATACGGTGAGATAACTTTAACCCTGACGCACGACTGAGATTTTTATACTGTTCTTTTCTTGCAACTCCAGTCTCAGAAAGAGTTCTAAGTACTCAATCGCTGTATTGCTTCTACTACTAGAGAGGGGCAATATAATACAAGATTTCCTAGATTGAATTTTGATTTTGAAGCCATAATCCTAGTCCTAGTCTTGTCTTAATCCTTCTGACTATAATCTTAATTCTAATTCTAATTCTAATTCTAATTCTTCCACTATTGGGATGATTTGGGCCAACTACAATATGGGCAGTTGCCGCGTCAGCATTTTTGCCAACCTGTACTCCCGCGCATGAATGCTTTAATGACAAAGAAAGCTGCTGCTCCTCCCATAAAACGGACCCCTGCCCTCCCAACAATAGTACTTCCCCCTTGTTCTCCAAAACTCCATCCATTTCTTCCTCTGCTTCCACACCGAGGACCTAAACAAAAATTATGCCACAATCACGTCCTCCCATGGAAAATTACAACTACTACTGGGAGAGGCCACAGCCGCCGGCGGCACCTCCCCGACACCGCAAGAGCGAACCCTCCTTCTCCTCCTCCCTCCTGGACGCCATAACCCGATCCATCGACGACTCCGACTCCGCCGGCGGAGAACCGCACCGCAGCCGGAACGCTTCCGGCGGAGCACAGGGTCCAACCACTCGACGCAACTACAACGCGTCCTCCTCCTCGTCATGTTCCTCCTCCTTCTTCTCGTCATCGGACACGGACACGACGATCCCGATCCGGCCGAGGCCGATCCGGACCAGCCCTGTCCTCCTCGCCCGGTCCGACCGGGTCCGGTCCAACGCACCCCTGGAAAAACCGAACCAGACTCAGAAGCAACTCACCTCGATCAAGAAGAAGCTCCGCGAGCTCCGGCGATCGGCCGGCCCGGGGTCCCCCGGCGCGAGGCTCGCCGGCTTCCTCAACTCCCTCTTCCATCCGGCCGGCGCGGCGAAGCCGAAGAAGCAGCAGTCGCCGCCGCCGTCGTCGACGAACAGCTCCTCCTCCTCCTCCTGCTCCCGGTCCTGCTTGAGCAAGACGACTCCGTCGACGAGGGGATCCGGCGGTGGCGGGGGGAAGAGGTCGGTGAGGTTCTGTCCGGTCGGAGTGATCGTCGGCGAGGACTGCCAGCCGTGCGGGGAGAAGGACTTGTTCGCCGGAGATTTCCCGGCGCCGGCGAGGAAGGCGGCGTTGGTGGAGGTGATGATGAGCGCGTCGGCGGCGATGGAGGAGGATTACGAGAGCGACTCGAGCGAGGATTTGTTCGAGCTCGAGAATTTGGGAGGGATTGGTGGTGGTGGTGCTGATTATAGTAAGATCGCTGGGAGCGCGAGTTTTAGGGACGAGTTACCGGTGTACGAGACGACGAGTCTGGGGATTAATCGGGCTATCGCTCGGGGACTGATTGTGTAATATTAATTTGTAATGTTTTGGTTATCATCTTACTTAAGACTCTCTTTAATCCAAATTATATATAATATATTGATTTATAACTATGATATTAGAAATTTTGTGAAGAATTATTTTCCCTCAGTTCTGCTGCTGCTTAAATTATCAACTATTTGTGTTTTTGGAGGGTGCAAAAATGTTGAATATTTGTGTTGGATCTTCTGAAATTGTTTATAGTTAGAGATACAAATAAAACAACACAGTGATTGTTTAAAATTTATATTTCATAGGTGCTGAGCTCTTTCGATGTCTTGTGCACTTCAATAGTTCTCTGTCATATGTAAAAATAATTTATACGATCTAAATCTTACAAAAAGAAGACATAATCTTGCACGAATATAACAATGCTAATTATAACATTCAAGAATGTGTTAGTAATGGGTTTTGTCATATAATATTAGACACAACAATATGTTAAAAAAATTGAATGAATATTTTCAATAGTTGTGCTTATTGGAATATGGGTATCCCTTTCAAATATTGTATCTATCCACTATTTGTGTCTCTTCATCATCTTTCATCTTTTATAATGTAATGAGGTTTTAAAATGGTTCAAAAGTGAGTCGTTTAAGCCGTATTTATATCATCAATTAATTATTTAAAAAAAATTAATATTATGTAAATTTGTTGGAAAAAAATAATATTTTTATAAATAACTATTCAGGAATTCGAACATAGCCAAACAGAGAGAATACCTCATACCTTAATCACACGAGCTATATGAAGTGTTTGTTTATAAAATTAATATTAAGTTGTTAATCAATTAGTTAAATTTATTTATTTTTTTAATTATGTCAGGATATACGTTTGCAGCAACTATCAATGGTTCAGTTTCTGCGGTGTGAAGTGCTGCTACCGAAGGAGAAGTACCGTTGTATCCTGAGAGACTAATACCATTAAGCCATAAGCACATGTGCGGGACAAATATTGTCTTAAGAACATTGAACCAAGTTCAAATCTTAATATCGATCAAATTATTTATTTACATTATTTACTCACTATTTTCCGTTTCTATTACAGAGTTGGAATTTTATAACACAATATACATAAGCCCTTGTCTTTAAGGGAGGAAAACACATTATATAAATAAATTTTGTCAGTAATCTTCTAATGTCAGAAGTTACCCCAAATTTGGAAATTTTTTTTTTTTTGATATCTGAAATTATTTTTTCAAAAAGATAACAAAAATAGTTATAATAAACAATTCAAAATCCAGTCTAAAATACTAATCATGGTTAGGATATAAATAAAAAAATTTAATATAGTTTTGGAGGTGCTTTCTGTGGTTAGGGTACAAGTTCAAAATTAGAAAAGACAGATGATTAATCAAGCTAAGCAGAATAATTTGGGGGATAAATTTACCCAAAGCCTAAGCTAATTGTTGTTTTAATAAAAAAGGAGTGGAATGTTCTGATATTTGATTAGACAAAACGAGCTTTTTGTTGGTCCTCGTGAAAGCAGTCTTAATCATGGGTGATTAATCACCAAATCCGAGGATTACTCTCTCCCATGACAATTAATTAATCCTACTTTATGTTAAGATATTTTCCCCCACTTTATGTTTAGTGACAAATGCTTTACTCAATTGTACTCCTGAGCATGATAGCCTGCAACACTGACTTGTGGGCCACGGTGAAAACCTGGTCGGTTTGTACTCCACCTATCCCACATGTTAGTAAGTTCGGCGAGGCCATTTTTTTGTTTTTTTTAATGTCCGCACGAGAATTTATATACGCTGCGTTACATGCTATTTGGACACACTGCTCCTATATCTCATCCGCGATTTGATTCCGAGACCTCCGCCTAGCCAGAGGACTTATACCTCTTCTCACCGACCACAAGAGCCAGTTAAGTTCGGTAGTTCGACAAGGCACCTAAAAGCCGGCAATAGAGTTATTAGAAATAAATACACTCATCTCTCTATGTTTTAGGAGTATTACAAGAAGTACCTCTATTTAAAAACTAATTACATGAAATATCCCTCTTCTTTAGAAAAATAAAAAATAAACATAGGGACAGTGAGTCTTATAAGTTTCTATAGAAAATATAAAATATAGGGGTGGTGAGAATAATTAGTTTCAAATTAGGAATAGTTAGTATAATAAATATAAAATATATGGGTAGTTAACGCAATTTGTCCGAGTTATTAAGGTGCAGAGGATCGAGAATCGGAACAAAACTCTCAACCTACGTGTCCTACAAGCTGGCGCACTTGTCAGTAACTGAGGTGAGGAGGACGGTAGAAAAAAATGAGAATTTTTTGACTTTCGTCCCACTTACTGATATGATTTCGCACTTACCTCTAAAATAAGTTGTTTATTAGAATTGCATCACACTTTTCTCACAAACAAAATTTATTTGACCGTAAAAATCTCTATTTTCTCTGTTTACGTTGTCCCAACGTTCAAAAATTAAAAATACGATATAATACAATCAACGTGAGCTGCACATGATTACTTTTATCTCTCTTCTCAAGCATATTTATGACATCATTGGATGACTTCGTGATCGTCTACTACTAATATTATAAATTTTTTGAACATTGGGACAACGTAAATGAAAAAAAATAGATATTTGTATGGTCAAATGAACGTTGTCGATAAGAAAAGTGGAATGTAAGTCTAATAAATATTTTATTTTAAAGATAAGTACTAAAAAAAACATTATATACTAAATATACATAATTATTTAAAAATATTTTATATTTTACCAAAATTTTAATATCATTTTTTGTGTTTCAAAGCAAAGTAAATTTTTTTTTGCTTAATTTCAACTTGATACCTCAACTATTCAAGTTTTTCAATTTGATATCCTAAACTTTAATCCATCAATAGTCTCAACTATTTGAATATTTATAAGTCGATACTTCCATCAGTCGAAGCTAATTTTTTTGACCAAATTATTCCTATCCTTTTGTCTGGGAGAATTTGAAGTGACTACGAATGAGAATATTTTTTTTTTTATCATTTAGAACTTTCATTAACATTGTTAGGATATTAACTTGTACAATTATAGTTGAGATATTAAATTGTCTCATATTAAAGTTTGGATATCAAGTTGAAATACTTAAATAGTTTAGGGTATCAAGTTGAAATTTAGTCCTTTTTGAATTTTTTTTTAAACTATTTTTTTCCTGAGGGAATGTAATATTTGTAAAAAAATAAAATTTATATCATTATATTTGTATTAAAAGAAACTAACTGTGGGAAGATATATGATAACAGAGAGTAAGTATTTATTATAATAGCAAGTATTAATAATGGAAATGGACATATGATCATTGCATTATAATTATGATTATATTTTTAGTTAAATTTTCAAACTAATTAAATAATTTAAACTAAAATAAGAACATCTTAGTATTAGCCTTTTAAAGTTTTTAATTTCAATAGTAGTATAGACTTCAAAGTAATTGTACTATATAATATCATCAGTTTCAATAGTAGCTGGCTAATTTACAAACGAGTTGTTGTTGTACGAAAATGGAGAACGGAAATTGACAACATTTAGGTCTCGTTTGATTCACCGAAAGAAAATAAATTCTCTTATATTTTCCATGAAAACGAGAAAGTAGGATTTTTGTCGATTTTTTTTCCAACTATTTGATTTTTCTTTCCCTGTGTTTGGTCGGTTTAGAAAAAAAAAGAAAATATCAATGTTTTCATAATATTTTTATCTTTTAAAGTGAAAATAATATTATAAAAAAAATATGTGTTGGTAAAATAGACAATAACATACGGCTATTTTTGTCTTAACTTTTTATAATAAATACTGAAGGAGGGGAGGAGAAGAAAAATCAATACTATAGATTCTGAGAGAACCATTTTTCAACCTGTTCTTTTCGTTCAGGAAAATGCTTACCAAGTTCGACTTGTTCCATTCTTGATTTTTTAAATCCGTGAACCAAACGAGTCCTTGCGTGCGCGCGCGCACACACACACACATATATATATATATATATATATATATATATATATATATATATATATATATATATATATATATATATATATATATATTTTTTTTTTTTTTTTTTTGAAGTGGAGCAGACGAGGGACAGAAATAGGCATTCCAAGTTTTGCTAATTCGTCACCTAACATTTCAAGCATATCATTGATTCATTCTCACTGTTTTCTATTATATATATGCCATTTCTCCAAGAGGGCAGCAGGTGGTCAAGATGCACTCGATGACGATAAGCTCCGATCGATCCTAAAAGTGCGTTCATTGTTCTCCCAACAGAATAAAAGGTGTTGGGATTGGACGAAAGCCCACCACTTTGCATGCCTCTCTTGCCTATCTACTCAACACGCTGCCCCACTAAGATCTCGACATGATCAAGATGACTGAGAATTCAGGAGGAGATGGTAGTGTCGGAAACTATTTTCTAAGATGGGTGTTGCTTGCCACGAATGGACACTCGCAGCATCGAACATAGTGATCGACTCTTTCAGAAAATAAAAAGAACAAGATATATGACAAAGATGTAAGAATAATAAGTGAAAAGTTCTAACTGTTAAAAATTATCGGAAGAGCGAGATTAGTAACCCACAGTACTAAATTAAATACATAAAGGAAATACTCATATATAGATAACATCCAAGACATCGACCTACCATGGTAGTTATTGTTAGAAAAAAAAAATCTTTTTTTTTGTTTTTTGAAAATAGAATAACAAAATAAAAGAATTAGTGTTATCGGTCTCTGGAAAAGTCGTGTACGAAACACCGTCCCCTAAGAGATTATTCGAGATATATGTGCAGACTTATTCTCGAATCCTTCTAGGAGCTAAAATCTTCGTGCTACCGACTTTACGTCACTGCACACAGCTTCGAGAGAGCGATCTGAACTTAGCTATCTATTGTAGAATGTAACAACAGCCCCCCAACAACGTAATCAAGTTTGATGGATGCTAGTATAGTTGTTATCGATAGTTGTCCTATTTGATAGGTTGTGGCACAACAATATATAGATCTACTGGTGGTTGATTTGAAATGATATTAACTCTTGGTTTGGACCTGATTTTTTTTTTCCAACAGAATGAACAAAAGTTCTCTCTCCAGTACTTATATTCCTCCAATTTGTTTGAAATCTAAGTAAGCATAGACTGAAACACAAGACCAAGATAAGCAATTGCATGATTAAATCAATAAGGTATATTTTATTTCGATTATAACATAAAATTCTGTTATCGAACTCGAATGACTCTTGTGGTTACCGAGAAGAGATATAAAACTCTGACAGGATGGCAAAATATCAGTAAATCAAAAACAGTGGGTCCAAAGACATGCAACACAGTGTGCACAAAGTCTATGACGAAGATTAAAAAAAAACACTCAAACGTAGTAGAACATATATAGTGAGGGGCTTAAAAGCAAAGCAAGAAGGAGTAGCTAATCCGAATAATTAATCATGTGATCCCAAGGCATCAATCAATATGCAATGCGAAAGCAAACTTGATTGGGCGGCTGGTCGGAGCACTCCAACATGACGCTCTGCCACCCGAAGGGCGAGCACTACGCCACGTTGCCGGTGAGGCGGGTGTGCGCCGGCCCTTGGCAGTACAGATCGTTGTAGAGGGAGGTTGCTACGAGATCGTAGCTGTACTGGTACGCGCCGAAGAGTTGGAGGTTGCAGCACCCGCAGCCGGTGTAGTCGAAGCTCGGGAAGGAGTTGCAGCCGGACTCCCCCCACACCTTCAGCAGGCTACCATGGGCGAGCTGGAGGGGCAGCAGACCGAGAACCACAACGAGAGCTGCCACCGCTACCGCGGCGGTGACATTGAGCTTACACCCGAGGGCCATGATGGATCGATGAGAGCTAACTAGATATATAGATATAGATATAGATACATATACGTAATTAGTTGACTTTGAGAAAACCTTTCACAACATTTTCGAAACTTTTGTCGAATTGTTGTCATCATCCTTTTGTTATGATCAATCAAGGACTACGCCGGCCGTACGTATATAGAGACATGGTCGAGAGAGAAACCCTAAACATATAGAACCATAGACTTTCTTGCAATCAAATTGGCTATATATAGCTAATCTCATCTTGCTTACCTATGACTTTATTACAATCAAATTGGCCTATGGCTAATCTCATCATTAATGAGCTAGAATGAGTGTTTGGGACTTGTTGCTTGTTTGTTCTTTTGCGTATAACAGAGAGAGAATAAAAACATGTTGGGGTGGTACTTGGAGACGTTTAACCTTACAAAACCATTCTATGTTGGGATTAGTTAAAATGGAGTTCTCATTTATTGGTCATAAGGATTTGAAACCCATAAAAGCCAGGAGGAGAAAGTCAAGGTGCATATTGGCCCGGACGGTCCATAAATCAGCTCAGATTCGGCTTGGTCAACATCAATTTGGGTCAGTCTGGATCCGGTCAACCGATCGATCCAGCTCGGCTCATCCTCCTTGCGGGTCCGGACTGGGTCCAAGATATCGACCCGTAAGTCCGGCCTTGCCCGGTCCGGTTGACACTCTGGTCGGCCTCGAGTTAACCGTTGGAGCCGGTCAGACCGGCCGGCCCGGCCCGGTCATCGACCCGGTCAGGTCCCGTCCAGGTCCGGTCTGACCCGGTTGATTTTTTTCTTTGTAGCTGTCGGAGGGTGTATTTTTACCAAAATATCCTCGATTTGTTAGCAGTTTTTGAACGTTTAAGGGGTATTTTGGTTATTTTTGCTGAAAATGACCAAAATATCCTTATAACAACTATATTTTGAGGATATGAGAGGTCATTTTGGTTCAAAAAAATTCTATAAATAGCCTACATGAAAATTAATCACATTAACAACATTTCTACTTGCTTCTCTTAGAAAATTTTCTAAGCAAGCAATTTCTAAAGTGCAACTCTCTGGAGGCCAAACTGCAGTGTTCTTGAGTCAACTTGTGCAAAATTTTTGGAGGCTTCAAGTAACAACATACATAATAATCATATTTTTTCTTATGATTTTCGATTTTTCTTTTCTCTCTCTCTCTCTTTTGTTTTGTTGGTAGATAAATATATTTTTCTACTCTTATTTTTGAAAAAAATAATTTTTAAAATATGGATGGTACTGGTTCTAACAATCCCTATGGAGGTGATTCAGAACGAAAATTTTGATTATTATGCGAAAATATTTAAAAATAATCCTATTCTTGATTCTGCGCCACCGACACAAATGTCACATCCTGAAGTTAGAAGTATGGCTACTAATATTGTAAATAGGAAAGAAATTGTTTTATGGAATTATTTTGAAAAAATATTTGTCACTAATAGTGAGGGCCGGTGTCACGACCCACACCCGAAAAATCGGACATGAGTAGTGGGTACGTCCAGCCTACGCCGCAGCATCGGCGGTAGAACGCTGTCTAGGTCAACTAACTAAATAATAATCTCACACAAAAATCGGGCATGACCTCTCCAAAAGGAGGGCAACCACACAAACAATATATATAATCTGCCAAGATCTCAACTCCAAACGGAGGAGCAATATCAAATGATAATCTCAAGTACTCAATCACGAATCTAAGCACGATAGATAACAAAGAAGACTAACAACTATAAAGTCTAACCACCTCCAACTACTACAACAACCACAACATCAATAATAATAATAATACAACAATACATCATCCAAAATAATATACAAACAAGGTCTCAATCCAAAATCGGAGACAAATCCGGTGCTAAAAGCTAATAAAAACAACAACAAGATCCTAGTGATCCCGGCTACCAACCCGGAAATCACCTCTAAACTAGAGGGTCCCTGTCTGCACCATCGACAGGCTCAGGTCCATAAAACGTCGGACACCAATCCTCCGGATACTCTGAAAAATATGTCCAGTCAGGACTGGAGCAAGTACATCTCTAACAACAGTTCCATTTAAATGATAAAAACTATAAAACAGTTATAGCAAGTAGCAAGAAGAAAGAAGTAAGTATGAAACAGGAAATAAACATGTATCACTGGTGCATAAAGGTAAAGATGCAGGAATATCAGAAACAAGATAGTAGTAACTGTAAGATATAAGAATCTAAGCTAAGATCAAGTCCGTGCACATGAACGTGTAGTGAGTCCAGCATAAAAATATGTAGTGAGTCAAGTCCAGAAACATGTAAGTGAGACAAGTCAAGAAATGCATGAGAGTTCAGACTATAAAGAATGAACTCGGTGTCTTTGAAATACTTGTTTCGACATGTAAACGGCTAGGGGTAAGTACGGCTCACCGCGCACTGGGTGCGCGGCTGCTATCATTCCAGATTAGACCAGAGGGAGTGATTCCTGATGATGCCAGATAGGAATGTTTACATGTCTACTCGAGTATTTCCCCGCCCCGACTAATACAAGTGGATCCAAGACCCGACACGCAAATCAAGATGAGTCCAGCCTGTACATGAATGATGCCTGTAGTGATGCCTGTAGGTGATGCCAGTAGTGATTCCAGAATAGAGGCCAGAAACATGAAATGTACGTGTCGCAAGTAAATGAATCCAGAAATATCAATCAGTGTCTCGTGTTGTGCCAGAATAATCATATGATACTATACTAGAAGCTGAATCATAATAATCATCAGATAATGAAAACTATCAGAGAATGTACTCGCCTGACGTCCTGAGCAACTGGCGATCCGAACTGGTGTCGCAAGGACCTAATGCGAAAAGCAAGGTTAAACAGGGTTCTAAAGAGTTAAACAGACATAAAATAACTAAAAATAGGCTTCTAGGGTCGTTCTAGGTCAAACGGGTCAAACCGGTGAAATCTGGGTCAAAAAGTCAACTCTGGGTCCAAAAAGTCAACTCTAAGTCAAAACTAGGTCAAAAGTTGACTTTGGCGGTCAACCGAGTCAACTACGGTCAAGTCTGGGTCAAACTAGGGTGCTCCTGAAATTCTAGGTCAAACCGAGCTCATTAAGCTAGAAAACTCACAAACTCGCCTCCTTGAGATACCGGGATACCCTCGGTATCCGATACCTCAACCTAGGCTACACACCCCGCCTAAACCCGCTAAAACCTATGCTAGCACGCGTAAATATATACACATATACATATAAAAATCACTCCAATACTATTCCTAGGCTATTGCTCAAAAACCCCGCTCGAAACCCAATACCTTGGTTATCTTAAGGTATTGAAATACCTTGGTATCTCAAGGTATTGAGATACCGCTCTCAAACCCTCTAACTAGCTACCTAGCTATTAATTATATACCTAGATATTAATCTAGGCTAGGTAATATAGATATCTACCATATTTATATATGTCTAAGTAGGTATCTACCTATATATATATATATCCACACATATATACATTTACCCATTATCTTACCCTACGCATAAATATATATGACTATACTATCTAGATATCTCTAGGTATTGATATAACTATATGTATATAGATATATATATACCTTAGATAGATAACTACCTATCTAGTAACTATCTATCTATTGATAGATATATCTATCTATCTAAGTATCTCATACTTATCTTACCTATTTATCCAACTACCTATCTATTAATTAGATATCCCTCTAACTATCTAATATATCTATAAACTAGTCTAACTATCAAACTCTCTAATCTATCTATAAACTATCTATCAATTAATAGCTATCTAGCTATCTAACTACCCGTCTAATTATCCATCTACCTATTTATCTACCCATAGATATAGGTATCTACCTATGCATCTACTTATCTATCTTATTATCTATCTATCAATCTAATCTATTTATCTATGTATCTATCTAACTAATCCCTCTACTACCTAACTATGTACCAATCTATCTATATATATATATATATACCTCTCTCTAACTCTCCCTCGCATTGATACTGCTGCTGCTAGCTGCTCCTCACCTTGCTGCTGCTCCTGCTGCTGCAAACTGCTGCTGCAGCTACCTAGCTGCTGCTGCTACTGTTCATTCTGCTGCTGCTGCAGCTGTGTGCAAGCTGCACACAGCGCGCTGCTCGCTGTGCAGTGCGCTGCAGCGCGCACTGCTGCCCCCGCTGCACGCTGGCTGTTCTCCCCCTCCCTCCTACTCACAAACACACACACACACCCACTCATAAATACATACACACATATATATATATCACTATATATATATACATACATATATATATACCATCTAACATATAAATATATATACTAACACACACACACTAGCATATATATTAACACACACACACACACATAATTATATACAAACACACCTCTATATATACATACACACATATACACAAACACATATCTCTATATATATATAAACACACATCTACATATATACTCACATATATCTATATATATATATATACACTAATATATATATCTATACATCTACACACACACACACACACTAACATATATACTAATATCTATATACCAACACACTCTAACATATATCTACACACACATATACACTCACATATCTATATATACATATATCTACACACATATATCAATATATATATACACACACTAATATATATATATGCATATAAACACTCACACACTCAAACATATATATATATATATATATATATATATATCCTCACACACTCTCACACAACCTCACACACACACTCTCACACACACTAACACACACACTCACTAACACTCACTAATGCACAACTACACACACAAACACTCATACATATATATATATATATATATAAATATATATACATATACACATATACACACATACATATACTCCTATATATATATCTATAAACACTCACTCACACTCACACACACACTCACCTACACACACACACTAGCACCAACACACTCACACAAGTACTCACTAACACACTCACACAAGCACTCACTAGCACACTCACAAACACATAAAAACACATATATATATATAAATATATATATATAAAAACATACACACAAATATATATATACATATATATATATAAAAATACAACACACACACAACACACAACACAACGCACACAACGCCCACAACGCTCACCAACGCACGCCCAACGGCCCCGACACGCACAAACACTTATAAATATTTAAAATATAACCCGAGAACTCTATCACACACTCTCCGATGCTAACCCAACGCGCGCACAAGCCCGAAACTAGAAAACCACGCCGAAATGGCCGTTCGGTCATTTCGACGAACACGTGGTGCGCGGCTCGGAAAACCTCCTGAAACGCACACCAAACGAACTCGGAATTGGCCCAAAATTTACCCACGCGTCCTAAACGATGTCTAGATCCTAGAAAATGTGCTCCCGCGTCGATTCTAGGCCTGTGGCGGAAACGCACACGCACTTAGAATCGGCAACGACGAAAAGCCCCAATTTCGCCCGAAACGCCCGTTTCTCCGCGACACGACTTCCCGTGTCCGAACGAAGACACGCACTCACCCTTACGACTTCCGACAACGTCTACCTAGGTCCATCTAACCTAGGGCATCACCCAAAATTGGGCCAAATTCGGATTCCACCCGAAATCGACACAAAACCTAATGTCAAAGTCTCTAAACTCACCCAAACTAGTTCCAACTTCCTCCCACGGGTAGCCTAAGGGTCTAGGAAGGTTCTAAAATATTAATTACACTATAAAAGAGTAATTACAAGGGGAAAATTAGGGTTTACCTCTTGGGAGTTGGAATCCCAAGCAAAAATCTCCAAATCTCTCCAAATTCACCTCCTACAAGCTCCAAGCCTCAAATCCAAGCTCCAACACCAAATCTAGGCTCTACCCACCTAGGTTAGGGAAAGATCTAGGGTTAGGGTTAACACAAGTAGAAGAAATGGAAAGAGGAGGGAAGAAAAATGGACTTACTTGAAGTAGGAAGGAGAAAGGAAGAAGAAAAATGAGTGGAGAAGAAGAAGAAGTGAAGAAGAAGAGGAGAATGGGAGAAGAGGCTGCTGTGGTTCACGAATGGGCTGGGAATAGGCCGGTCACACATAATAAAGGGGTTCCACTAAGTCCAAATGACCAAAATGCCCTCCCGTAACTCGGTTTTGGGTTTCGGGGCTCCAAATGCACTCAAACTAGTTCCAAATCTCTCCCACTAACCTCCTAAAAATAAAATAAATATTCTAAGCCCCAAAATAAGTCTCACAGGGGTGTGGGCTGGGTCGGACATGGGTCCACTAGGGTCTGACATGGGTCCAGGCTAGCCAAAATCCTAAAACATACAATAAAAATATAATACAATCAATAATTAAATATAAATACAATTAAATATAAATAATCCACAATTAACTAAATTAAAAATAAAAAAAATACCCGGCTCTGGAAATGGGGTGGTGACAGCCGGCGCACCGTTTTTAGATCAAAAAAATCAAAAACAAATAGCTAAAAGTGCGCAATGCAAGAATGTAAGCATGTTTACAAATGGGAAAAAAATGATGTCACGGGGGGAGGGGGGGCAGGTCCTTCCCTTATCATTATTGCCTACGAAAGTTGCTATGACAAGGACACTGCAGGCTAGACAAACACAGCTAAGTATCGGTGCTCAAGTATATTTTATATGTAACTTTATTTATTCTGATGCTCGTAACAAGACCGAGTTAACAAATTATATTATTTGTGATAAACAACCTTTTACATTTGGTGAGAGTGATTGGTATTACGATTATGCAAGTAGTACCTTTATCATTGTTGTACTAAAGTTTTTAGATCTAGTACTAGAGCAGAGGTAATGGAATTTTTTCAAAAATAAAAAGGCTGCTTTGAAAGAAAATTTTATACATGTTAGTAAATTAGCTCTAACTTATGATATATGGACTATTAAACAAAATTATGCTTATATTTGTATCATGACACATTATTTAGATCCAAAATGGATGTTGTAAAAATACATCATTTATCTAAGGTCTTTAGAATTTTCATATACCGACGCTGTAATCGGTGGCGCTATAATAAAATTTGTGCGTGAATATGATATTCACAATAAAATATTTTTAATTTTTTTTGATAATGCTAGTAATAACACTTTTTCTATTAATAGTTTGAAAATATAATTTTTGCCTATACTAGAAGGTAGACTTTTTCATGTTAGATGTGCTTGTCATATTATTAATTTGATTGTACAAGAATTCCTTGAATTCTTTCAAATACATCTAGAAAATGTTAGATTATGTTTACAAAGTTTGAACACTTCTGCAAGTAGATAACAAGCTTTCAAAATTTTATGTACACAATATGGTATTACTTTTAGGAGATTTTTTAATGATACACCGCATAGATGAAATTCTACTTATTTAATATTAAAATATTCTATTAAGGTTAAAATGTTATTACACATTATTGTAATCCTAATCCTAGTTTGATTATCAAGAAAATGAGAACGATTGGTTAATTGCTACTTCTATTTTAAAAAATTTAGAATTATTTTATAATGTTACATGTATTTTATCTGGAGTTTATTATTCAACTTCTCCTTTAGCTTTAACATAAATTATTAACATGACTCATTTATTTTTTAAATATAGAACTGTTTCTGGTTTTGATTTTGTTGTTTCCAAAATGGAAGCAAAGTTTAAAAAATATTGGGATGTTATACCTCTTCTATATTGTTTGGCTTCAATTTTTTATCTTAAGATTAAATTAGGTGGTGTATATATTTTATTAGACGATTTTAAAGACAATATGAATATTGACGTAGGTAGCTCAAAAGTAGAAATTAAAAAAAGCTTTAAATAGTTTAATTACTTTATATGAAGAATGTAAACCCTTGGACCTAAAGTCTAGGATTATGGTTTATTTAGAATTATTATGGATTAATAATAGGAGTTATTTAAAACCTATTTATTTTTTTATTCACTTGTTGCACCTTACCATTATTTCAATATCTAGAGTACTACTAGATTTTGATTTCCAACAAATTTCACATCCTTGACCTAGACGAGTCAATTTTCAATCATGACCTTTCTGTCACTCATAAATATACTTTCTTGTGCTTTATTTTATTCGCATAATATTCGTGCATAGTTTCTAAATTCGAACCCAAACTTTGCACCTATGTCCGTTCCAATCGAAATTGGAGACACAACTTTGACCCGTTCCTTACAACCAAAACTAGAACAAACACCAATCCGAACCCTCACACACCCTCACATGGTTCATACTAAACACCACACACCATTTTCTCTTTCTACAAAATACCAAACACCATGTTTTCTCACCCAAAACCACTCATAAACCCATTGGAATGACAAATTCAACTTTTACTATTCTTAGGTGGAAACCTTCACTTCATTCCCTTATTCCTCTATTAATGACCACCCTATTTATGCACAACCCCATTAAATGATAGCCACCCCCCTTACTTTTCACCACTCTCACACTCTTCCCTCACCTCAAATCACTTGGACTAGCCTAGTACTAAACCCACACACAAACATCCCACCCCATTACCTAGCATTTAATGCACCCATTAATTCTTACTCATCTCTCACACTCCACCCAACCCCTTCATGACTGGCCACCCCTCTGTCCTTCACTTCACTCCATCTCCTTTTTTATTTCAATAATGCTAAGTTTACTACCAAATACTTACAACCTTCTTACAACCCTCTCTACTCCCCTGCTATGTGGGCCACACCGTGCCCCACCTCTCCCTAACGAAAGACTGCCACGTGGCATTTTTGCCACGTGGCGGCCAACCGGGCAGTCACCGGGCCCTACCTCTCCCCCCTCCTCCAATGGACGACTGCCACGTGGCCGCCACGTGGCGGTTGTAAGAAGGTTGTAAGCATTTGGTTGTAGGCATAACATTACCCTTTTCATTTCTCCTCCTTCTTCATAACATCATCACCATCACCACCAACATCATCATGACCCAACCCGACTACCTTACCAACACCGGACCCCCTTCACCTACACTACCACCCGAGCTACCCTTTCCTCTACCACCACCAACTTCAGCCACCACCACCATCAAGCCCCCTCCCCCCTTGGCTGCCACTACTATTGCTTATGCTACTACTGCTACTGCTTAATGCCTCTGCTGTTGCTGCTACTTCTCATTGCTGCTGCTGCTGTGCTTCCTGTTCTTCTCCTTCCTCCATGACCACAGAGCCCCCCTTCCCTAGCCGAGCTCTTCATCCTAGTGTTCCTTCCTCCTCTTCACTTTGAAACTCAAGGTAATCTTCACTCTCTTCCTCGTAATCTCCTTCTTCTTTATTTGAACTTCTTCTTATATATATGTTTGATCTCCGTTCTCTTGATATTGATTATCTTCATGTATTGTACACCTTCTTGAAAGGTTAACAGAGTTTATATAATGCATCAAGGTAAATGACACATTTTCATGTCCATGACCCATTTAAAACTCTTGTTAAGCTCTTATTAACTCTATTTTATATAATTTCAGAATATATATATTTGTTAGAATATATGTGCATGAGTTAGTGTTAGTGTTATGCTAATAGTTTTGGTGGTTGCCTAGATTTTTAATCCTATTTGATATAATTGTTTAGTGATGTGTTAGAGAGTGTTTATACCATGTTAGAGAGAGTGATTATCACCATGGGAGATTTAAATCTTGTTTATATATATATATATATATATATATATATATATATATATATATATATATATATATATATATATATTAGGTGCACTTGTGTGGAATGATAAACTGCAAGTTTAACATGTTAGCATGCCATGTTAGGATAACCCTAAACTTGATATATTTTGTGTGCACTTGAGTATTGTGTGTGCAAGTGTATAAAAATTAGGGTTGGTGATGATATTTATTTTAGAGGTTGTGAGGATGGTTTATATATATAAAAGAGACACCCTGACCTAATAATTAGTATACATGGTTAGAATTACATGACATCTTGAGTTGTAGACTATTGTTAGTAGTGTAGTTAGCAACGTTAACTTATTGTGTACAAATGTTAGAGGACCATATTATATACTTGTGTATGGAACCTAGAAGGATAACACTTAGTACCTAGATTATGGGAGATCAACTTAGCACCTACATAAATCCTAGTTGTGACCATGATTATGTTATATGAGAAATTATATATTTAGAATACATGGAGAGGTTATGTAACTAGTAGGATTGCTGATTACCATCTTATCTGGACACATGTTTACTCAACCTATCTAGTTGACCTAGCTTGTCACACATGATTTAGAATTTACCCTAAACTGACCTAGTTGGCACAATTGTGGTTGTGATGAATATTTGAGGATGATAACACGGATACTTGTGGTTGATGACCTAGTCGCTACCCTTAGTCATTATGGAATAATGATTACTAATTGTAGTACGTAAGTTGTACCCTTGATTATTTTAGACCATATTTGTCTAATGGCGTAGAGTAGTTGTACTCTTGTACATACCTGGTAAACCGTGCCATAGTGACTGATTTGATATTACAATATATAGGCTCTTGGATCATTATGACTTGGATGCTGGAGGTTCTTTACATTGCAGCTTGGAGACTCAGGCAAGTATACCTAGTCTTGTTGTAATATTTAAATTCAGTTATTATTATATTTGTGCTATAAAATATTATATAACTGTGCGCGCCCGAGAATGACTCGGGTGCAGTCGACGAAGGCGTCGACGTTAAGACTTGTGTTCGGCATAGTTTCTAGTGACGTACCTAAAGTTGCAGAGTTATCATTATAACTCTGAGGCCTTGTCACGTATCATTTCACGTCATAGAGTGAGTTTATGATAGGACATAAACTTACGCACTTGACTGGCCATCGGTGCGAGTAGCACGTGTGATGGTACTTAGCATAGTTGTATTGGTCCAGGAGACTTGCATTATAGTTACGATATGTCCACGTCATACTTGAGACTTGTATATTGGCATTGGGCGGAGAGGACAACTGGTAGACGTATGGGACACCAACATTGGTAACCGTATTATCCCGAGGATCTACGGGAACTGATGACCTCCTTTATACAGATACCACATTCTTCGGAGTGATACATACATATATATTTATGCAGATCTCGCGTTCTTCGGAGCATTATGGGCATTACATGTGCATATACCACGCTCTTCGGAGCGTTGGACGTTATGCCTACACCTACCCATACGTACCAAGGTTGTCCAACACCCTCTTTACTATTCAGTATTTACATTTTAGCATGTACTTTTTGTATCTTGTTACGTCCCTCTGAGGAACTGGTTCCCTTTCAGCTTATTTGAGCAGGATGCATGATGCTTGATCTAGTGGAGTGTTGGACATCGTTGCATGTATCTTTATATCTTTCATCTATTATGGTTATGTTCTACTTTCCATTATGATTCTACTTTTATAGCCTAGTGTTTGTAGGCATATATTGTTCTCTTGGCCTATTCGAACGGATGTATTATTAGGCTGTAGACTAATGATGCGTACTGTTCATTCTTGAGATTTATTTATCGCGGATTGAGATTTAGCTTAGTTGTTGGATGTTAGAACTAGATATTTAGCTTGATCACTTGACCATGGACATTGTAAGTACACTTCGTCGGGTCCATTAAATTGGAAAGCCCTACGGAGTCGTACCAGCTGGCCATTGCCACGTCTGGTCTCGCCTGTTTTGGGACTGTGACGTGACAAAGAAAGAGTTATATCTGGCCGACCTGATACAATCGTTCAAGGTAGTAGTAGCTCCGATTTTATGTCTAAATTATCACATGATAAAATTATACTACAAAAAAAGAAACAAATATAATCTTTCCTACCCACTTAGTGTCGGTTTAGGCGAGTGTGTTAACTCGCTCACCGGTACAAGATGCATGCGTTCTGATCCCCCAACATTCCCGGTATGAAAGATCGCTCGGACATACCATAGGCGTTGGAAGCTCGGCCGGGTTGACAACATGCAAGTGTTCGGCCGGGATGCGTACTTGGATATACAAAGACAAGATGTATAGAACAATGGGATCCTTTGTGAGCAAGAGAGATCAATGAGTGTTGTAAGTCAAATTGGCATATTCAATGGGGGCTATTCAAAGCCTTTGTAACCGCTGAAATTATCAATAAAATAACATCATTTCACATACTCTGTGTGTTTTCTTTTATGACTCTATATACTTCCGATGCAACTCGGTGGTTTTGATGATAACCATTATGTTTTATTTTCTTGCCTTGTGCGAGTGCCACCTAGACTCGCACGATATCACGTCCGGGGGACGATTATCGACTCTGCGGAGTCGGGGCATAACAGACCTACCAATGAAGAGTCGCCACGTGGATTGCGGCCAAAAGTACGGGCCAAAAACACGGTCCACGTAGCATCGTTGTTCAGAAAATGAAGAGTACAAGATATATGACAAAGATGCAAGAATAATAAGTAAAAAATCATAACTGTTAAAAAACTATCGGAAGAGCGAGATTTGTAACCCACATTACTAGATAAAATACATAAAAAGAACCAAAAAAAAAACCTAACAGACTGTTAGAGCGACGAAAAGTGAGAGAATTTTGACATAAACTGCACATTTTTTTTCTTTAGTCTGACTAACTGACTTTTCTCTTGATATTGTAGTATATGACGTTTAGACGTCCAATAATAATAAAAAAAAAATTACGCAAACAAAAATGATTAGTAAATTGCAACTTGATACCGTGACTATTCTAGTTTTTGAACTTGATACCCTAAACTTTTATATGCATCAACTTTATATTCTAAAAAGAGAGAAAATTATTTTCGTCCATCTTCGTCCCTCACACCCCCCCCCCTCTCTCCTCCCGGCTGCCCTACCACCCCCACCCCCCCGCTGCAAGCCCCCTTCTCCGCTTGCATTGTCGTTGCTGCCGCCGCCGCCACTGCACGCGCGACGAGAATGGAGGGGGGGGGGGGGGTGGTTGGGTGGTGCAACGGGGGGGGGGGGAATGCTGCCGGGTAGGGGTAGCTGCGGGCATGACATAAGCTGATTGGTGGTGTGTGGGGGTGGGAGGGGAGGGGGGTTATTTTATTTTTATATTTGGGTATCAAGTTGAAAATATTAGTATTTGATGATTATCAAGTTGTGGAGTAAAAAAGTTCATGGTATCAAATTCAAAAACTAAAATAGTTGAGAGCATCAAGTTACAATTCAGTCAAATGGTTATATTGAATCTGTCGGACTTTTTTAAAAATATACATTAAATAGTATAAAAATTGATATTTTTCAAATTTGGAGATAAGATAACCGTCGCATAAGTCTCGTATCAAGTCCGCATTTGCTCACAGATTACATCGAAGAAATCGCCCACCGACGTTGTTATCCTCCGTCCAACGATGTTCCGGTACACCAACTTTGACAAACTCTGCCCTCGATATATACCGTATCCGCACTCATCAGCGAGGACAAATCTTCACAGCCATTCCCCACACATTAGATGGTATCGAGATACTTATATTCCTCCAATTTGTTTGAAATCAAGTAAACATAGACTGAAACACATGACCAATATAAGCAATTGCTTGATTTGCATGAAGTTACTGATTTTATTCCCATCATAACATGAAACTCTGTCAGCAGATTGGCCTAAAAGAAAAGCAACAACGAGTTGCTAGACCGAACAATTAATCTCTCTCCCAAGACATCAATCAATATAGCGTTCGCAAACTTGATTGGCCTGCTGGTCATCCAGTAGCGAAACCAGAATTTTGAAGTATGATGGACTAGCTAATAGTTACTATAAGATTCTAAAAATTTATGTGAAAAATTTGACATAATTTTTTTTTGTAAATTCGATTAATCAAAATCCGTCATAGACAATAAACTTAAAAAAAATATATGCATTCATCGTAAATATAGATAACAAGTACTGAACTCATCATTTCCAACAACTGCGTTTATGTTAACCGGTACCATTTTCAAACCTCCAAAGAGTAAAAGTAGCAGAGTAAAGAACTGTTGCAGCTCTTATACTGAAGCCACCGACACCAAACTTGACTGTAATTACCAACGTTTTCGTGAGCCGTTCTCGTCCTCGTCGTCTTCACGAGTCTCAACAGTCTTCGTATTCTCTTATGATTCCCTTTTCACTATTACTGCCATTGTTCATATATAACCTGTGTTTTCTTTTTAGCTTGTCATGATAAAGCCTTTAAGCTATTCTTGTCAATATGTAGGAATGCAAGGGTCTGTGTATGTGTTCCTAGTTCCGTGCATGGGTGTTAAGTAAACTCGTTGTTGTCCTTGCTAATACTCTATTATCTTAAACCCACATATACAATGGTAATTTTTTTTTTCCAAAAATGACCCCGGGCAACAGTCCGGGGTTGGCTTCACCTAGTTTCGCCACTGGGCCTGCGTCGGCGATGAGACGGGTGTGCGCTGGCCCTTGGCAGGACACATCGTTGTAGTGGGAGGTTGCCACGAGATTGTAGCTGAAGTTGTACGCGGCGAAGAGTTCGAGGTTACAACATCCGCAGCCGGTGTAGTCGAAGCTCGGGGAGGAGTCGCCGCGGGACTCCCTCCACACCTTCAGTAGGCTACTATGTGCGAGGTGGAGAGGCAACAGACCGAGAACCGCAACGAGAGCTGCCATCGCTGCTGCAGCGACGTTGAGCTTGCCAAGGGCCATGATCGATGAGAGGTAGTATGCTATCTATCTGCCTTGACATTGGTTTATATATAGCTAGGGCCGGTCTTGAATTTAGAGGGCCCGTTTCAAAAACTAAAAATAAGGCCATATTTTTCGTAAACATAAATTTTTTTTGCCGATGTCATAAATTAATGATGCAGATTTTAATTTAATTTATTTTAAATAACACATGTATATAAGTAAAAATTAACAAGAGAATATCGATTAACCTCCATGAATGATAATAATTGTACCGATCAAACGACTATAATGTCTAAATATTAGAAAAAGTACTATTCAAATTTGTAAAAATTTTAATTATCTTTTTGGCCTCTCCAAAATCAACACTTTCTAGCAATTATATGAGTGCAAACCTGAAAAAGTAAGGTAAATTAGCAAAATCAAAATATAATAGATGCGAAAAACTAATAAAAGTCAAAAGAGAAGAAACAAAATCAATATATAATTTAAAATATACTTACCATAATAAAGAATGAATTAAGCATTAATTAGCAAAAGTAACGAACACCAACAATAAAATGTTCTCCTTGCATTTTTAGATGCAAAATCATTAACCTTATCAAGAAAATCATTCTCAATATATAATAAGGTTAATCCATTCAAAAATAATAATCTTAATATATAAGAGACGTTACGTAAAAAAGATCGTACAAAACCATCTATAAAAATATAAAGAACGAATGGATGTAGTGAACACATAACTATAAATACAATTAAAATAATAAAATGAATATTATTAATCTCTAATAATATTTATTCTCGTACTAAAATGTGGCTTTTTTAAGTTTATTATTAACCATTTACAAAACAAAAACTAAATTACAAGCATAAGAAGTAATTATATCAATAATCAACTATTAAAAAACTATTAGATTTAGTAGCACATTTTTATTCTACCCTTCTTTAATAATCATTTTTTAAACAAAAAATTAACCAAAAAATGAAAAAAAAATCAAGCTAACACAAGATTCTTTCCAATTAAGCTAACTTTGATTGTTATTTTAAAAATATTACATATCTTATTATAGTTTTAACTCTTCTAGACTTAAATACCTAAGCTTAAATAGAAAAAAATAAGGACCTTCTGTATTAGAGGGTCCTGTTCCGTCGTACTAGTTGCACTGGTACAGGACCGGATCTATACATGGCCATGGATAGTTGACTTTGAGAAAACTTTGACACGATTTCGAGAGAGTGTCGAATTGTTGTCATCATCGTTTTGTTATGATGGATCAAGGACTACGACCGTATAGCTAGAGACAGACGGTTGAGAGAGAAACCCTAAACATATAAAAGCGTAGACTTTCTTGCAATCAAATTGGCTATATATAGCTAATCTCATCTTGCTTACCTATGATTTTATTACAATCAAATTGGCCTATAGCTAATCTCATCATTAATGAGATAAAATGTGTGTTTGGGACTTGTTGCTTGTTTGCTCTTTTGCATATAGAGAGAATGAAAAAAAAATGTTAGGGTGGTACTTGGAGACGTGTAACCTTACAAAACAATTCTAAGTTGGGATTAGTTGAAAAAATGGAATATGCATTTATAGGTCATAAGGATTTGAAACCCATAAAAGCCAGGAAGAAGAAGCAAAACTCATAGATCTATTTTGTTCCTAAAAATCGACAAAGAAACCTTTGAAGGGGTTGTTGCTTCTTTATAAGAGAAATGATTCCAAAAAAAAAAAAAAAAAAATCCAACAAATCAATATAGA
Source organism: Iris macrosiphon (assembly GCA_036927795.1). Lineage (NCBI taxonomy): Eukaryota > Viridiplantae > Streptophyta > Magnoliopsida > Asparagales > Iridaceae > Iris > Iris macrosiphon. The sequence continues at coordinate 190,838,968 of JAYESA010000006.1, read as the reverse complement.
AATGGATTTTATAGATCTTATGCCCTCTCTTTATTTGTAATCTAGGGGAACTGAGTTTATTATCATGATCATAAAACTTGTTGCATCATTTTTCCTTGGACCGAAAAAGAAGAAGAAGAAGAAACCGAGCTAGAAACAAATTATTAAAGAGAGCAACATCCCTGAGATGTCTAATGTACTTTACAAGCACTATGAAACAACCATGGCTGGGTTAAGGGTCTAAATATCTGAGCCATGTTTGGACGGATCCAGAAATATAAATTGAAGTGGACTACACTGAATTAGGATGGACTAGGAGTAGACTAACTCATACAAAAAAGTAAAAAATAAATAAATCATATGAGATAAATAAGGAAGAAAAAAAAAGCGGCGGGATCCACACCTGGCCATGTTGTATCAGGATACTTCAAAATAGACTACGATACACCAAAAATAGGTGCCTTTTTTGTGTTTCTAGGTTCTTACCGTGTCGTGTTGTATCCGCGTCCATACAACAACATAACGATGATGACAAACTGATCTCAAAATAAACTTAGTTTAATTGTACTTATTTTGTCGTTATAATTTTTGCAGGCTATCGATTATGAATTCGATTTTGATGACTATCATGGTTACCTTCACAGTTATGATACTCTGAAACCTGACCCTGTACATGAATGTAGGTTGTTACTTTGGAAGTAGTGCATTTTATTTTCTTATTTTGGAGAGGTCTTTGATATTAGCAGGAAACACTTCTTGTACACAAGGATCTCTTACACAGCAAAGGGGTTAATAATGTGATAATAGTGTTAGAATTTGTTGTCTTTCCTTTATGCAAATTTCAGAATACAAAAATAAAATAAAATAAAACAATGTTACCGGCCTCTGGGGAAGTCGTGCACGAAGCACTGCCCTAAGAGTTTATTCGGGATCTGTGTGCAGACGTTCCCGAAGCTCCTAGTGGTAAAACCCCCGCACTACCGGAATCTCGTTGCCGCACACGACTTGGAGAGAACGACCAGAACTTAGCTCTACCCAGAGCTTGGAGACGATGAAGATCGAAAAGAATGTTGACAGAGGTTTCGTAAAGAATATTTTCTGATCGGATTACAAAGAAACACAGATCAATATATAAGACTGAAGTGTAACGGTCTGAATTAATTCCGATTAATTCAGCCGTTACACAGCAGAATTAAAAGGATGAATCTGGACACTAAAAAATGTAACGTTCAAACACTTGTAACGTTAAGAAATTAATTCCAACGTTAAGAAAAAAAATAAATGAAAGAGAGAAGAGGAGCAAAAAAAATTTTAGGGTCCCAGCCCGAACCCGAAGAGAAAATCGGATCGGCATTCGGCGCCCGCAGATGTGGGCGCGTACCCGCACCCGTTACGCGCGCCGAACCGAACCGAACCGAGCCGGGCGGCGGCGGCGGCGCGCGCGTGTGGCCCAAGGGGTTCCCCACACAACAACTTAATAGAGCAAAGAGGAGAAAGTAATATATGTACACATGAAGGCTTTGGTGCATCCGATGTGGGACTAAAATAAGGGAGAGGAATTGAACTTTTGCAAGAAAATAAAATCAAAACCAACAATCCCCCCCCCAAAAGGTCAAGTTCCGAAACAGAGATAAGAGTGAAGTAAAATAGAGAGAGAGAGAGAGAGAGATCATCTGGGCAGTAAAATACTATGCATAGATGAGATGGACTACAGCCTTGAATCTCACGTAGTAACTATTGCCTTAATCTGAAGAAGTGCTTGATGGACTATGCCTTGAATCAGACTTCTTGAACCAGATTTAGAAAATAGCACACATAGTATGCTAGAGGTCCTTGATCTATCGGGTGGCGCTTTTAAATGGCCATGCGCACTTTTCCACATTCATGAGAGTTGTCTGGGATCGCCCTGTCCCATAGTCGCGGCCTTCACGACCTCTCATATAGGTAAGTCCTTAATGGTTGGTGATATGAATCAACCTAGCATTACAGCTTGGACCTATTAAGAGTTTAAACTCATCCTAACCATATCACACAGGAACACTATCACCATAGGGATGGGGAGTCATTGTACACATGTACAGCCGCTTGGGCTTTATTTTATTGAGACTTTAATCTCGAGTCAGTGTTCCATAAAGTCACCTAAGTTCAGCTTGTTTCTACCCATTGAACCGGCTTCTTGGGATCTCCAGTCAGACTCGGTTGGGTTGCCACTGCTGGTGACTAATTTATGGGCTTAACCCCATCCCCCTCGATGATTCTAGGATTAAAGTCCTAGACAGACCCTTCGTCAAGTGATCTGCAAGGTTCTTTTCTGACTTTATATAGTCAAGAACCACATATTTGCCTAGTAGGCTTTTTATTGACTTGAAGCGCAGCTGTAGGTGCCTGTTCATCTTAGCATTCACAGAATCATGCTTTAGTAGTTCAATAACAGATTTATTATCACAATTTATAGAAATTGCAGGAACAGAACTAAGAGAAACAGGTATATGCATAATACGATTTTTAAGCCATTCAGCTTCTGTGCAAGTTGTATCTAAAGCTATCATTTCAGAGTCCATTGTACTCCTGGCTATGATAGTTTACTTACAAGAGCCCCAGGAGATAGCAGCTCCTCCTAGAGTAAATACATATCCAGAAGTAGATTTTATATCATGTGAGTCGGTTACCCAGTTTGCATCTGAATAACCTTCTATGATATCATGGTGCCTAGTAAAATGAAGTTTGTAATCTAGGATGCCCTTGAGATATCTAAATACCCTATCCAAGGCCGTCCAATGTGACTGATTTGGGTTACTGGTATATCTGCTTAGTCTCCCAATAGCAAATGCAATATCAGGTCTTGTCCTGTTTGTTATATACATAAATGAGCCTATCATCTGAGAATATTTATGTTGTTCCAAAGGTGGTCCTTCATTCTTTTTCAGTACAATACTGCTGTCATAAGGAGTAAGGACAGGTTTCTTATCAAAAAACTCAAATCTTTTTAGCATTTTTTCAATTGAATGTGCTAAAGATAGAGTATAACCCTCTTTGCCTTTGGTCACTTGCATTCCTAAAATTAGGTTGGCTTCTCCTAGGTCTTTCATATCAAACTGGCTAGATAAATAGTTCTTTATAATATTTATCAATTCCAGTGATGATCCTAGGATAAGGATGTCATCTACATACAAGCATAAAATGACACAACTTTTACATGTACCTTTAGAGTATATGTATTTGTCATACTCATTTGACAAGAAATCATATTCACAAATTACTTTGTCAAATTTGTTGTGCCATTGTTTGGGAGCTTGTTTCAAGCCATAGATGGATTTTACTAATCTGCAGACTTTCTTTTCTTGACCTCTAGCAATGAAACCTTCAGGTTGGTCCATATAAAGTTCTTCCTCTAGATCTCCATTCAAGAATGCTGTCTTTACATCCATTTGATGGATTAGCATATCATGAATGGATGCTAAGGCCAAGAGAGTTCTAATGGATGTGATCCTAGCTACATGAGAGTAGGTATCAAAATAATCTAACCCTTTCTTCTGGGTAAAACCCTTGGCAACTAGTCTAGCTTTGTATTTCTCTATAGTACCATCGGCTCTGAGTTTCTTCTTGAAAATCCACTTACAGCCTATTGGTTTATTTCCTAAAGGTAGATCTGTTAGAAACCAAGTATTATTCTCCATGATGGAGTTGTATTCACTGTTAATGGCTTCTTTCCAGAAGGGAGCATCAGGAGACGACATTGCTTCTTCATAAGTTGAGGGATCACCCTCTATCAAAAATGTGAAGAATCCTTCTCCTAAATTTTTCTCAATCCTATTCCTTTTACTCCGTCTTGGTTCTAAGTCTTGTTCAGATTGAGAGCTAGGTATTTGGACTTGAGAACTAGTAGAGGGTATGGAGGAAGAGATTGAACTTCTATCCTTAAAAGGAAATATGCTTTCAAAGTAAACTGCATCTCTTGCTTCTATAATGGTATTGTTAAAGATTTCATTTACTTCTGAGTGAGTCACTAGAAATCTATTGGCATAGCTGTCTAAAGCATATCCTATGAAAATAGCGTCTACAGTCTTGGGACCAATCTTCCTCTTTTTAGGTTCGGGAATTCCGACTTTAGCAAGGCATCCCCAAACTCTAAGATAATTAATCCTAGGTGCTCTACCTTTCCACAGCTCATAGGGAGTCTTATCTTTTGTCTTACTAGGAATCCTATTAAGAATGTAACAGGCAGTTAAAAGGGCTTATCCCCACAAGTTATCAGGAGTACCAGAGCTGAGAAGCATGGCATTCACCATATCTAACAGAGTGCGGTTCTTGCGTTCAGCAACTCCGTTAGACTGAGGTGAATATGGAGCAGTTACCTCATGAATTATTCCATGTTCTTCACAGAAATTAGTCATTTCGTTTGAGGTATATTCTCCACCACGATCAGATCTAAGGATCTTAATCTTCCTTTCTAATTGATTCTCAGCTTCAGATTTGTAGACCTTAAATCTATCTAAAACTTCATCTTTGGTTTTGAGAAGGTAGATATAACAATACTTTGAATAATCATCTATAAACGTAACAAAGTATTTTCTACCGCCTCTGGTCAAAATCCTATTGGAGTCACATACATCACTATGGATAAGTTCTAGAAGGTCAGAATTCCTTTCTACAGATTTGAAAGGTAATCTAGTGTGTTTGGCTTGAACACAAATCTCACATTTGTGTTTGTCATCTATTGGAGTCTTGGAAATAAGATCTAAGGTCATCATCCTTTTAATAGAGCCAAGGTTCACATGACCTAGTCTGCCATGCCAAACATTTGAAGATTCTATATTAGAGACAATGAGAGAATAATCAGACATTTTATTCATTGTACTTAAAATGAAAAGACCATCTTTTACAAAGCCTTTTTCTATAAAAGAGTCATGCTTAGAAAAAACTACTTTATTAGCCTCCATTACAATTTTGTATCCTGAGGCTACAATAAGGGATCCACTAACTAGGTTTCTCCTGACAGACGGCACATGAAGAACATCATGAAGAGTTAAGATTTTTCCTGATGTCATCTTCAGGTTAACTTTTCCTCTTCCAATAATTTGTGCCGTTGAGCCATCTCCTAGGGTCACACCTCCTCCACTTGATTCCTGATAGTTTGAAAAACAGGAGCGATCAAATGAAATATGAACATTAGCTCCAGAATCCAACCACCAATCATCAGAATGGTAAGAGAGGTTAATAAGGGGTTGAAAGCTTACAGACCTGAAGGAACTCGAAGAACCTTTGTGAAGCATGTTCGCTTCTGGTCTAACTGAGCCCTTTTCTTTGTAGGAGGTCTGGACAGCTTTCTTCTTCCTATGGTAGCAGTGGGTGGCCATATGGTTTGTTTTACCACACACAAAACAAAATCTCTTTTGATCCTGAGTCTGACTGAAGTTTTTAGGTTTTTGGTTTTGGTGATGATGGTTGTGGTGGTTAGGCTGAAAGTTTTTCTTCTTTTTGAAGAAATTCTTTTTGGGTTTATAAGGAAAATTAGACTTGGGTTTTCCTTGGCCTTCTACAAGGTTTACCTTAGCTTTAGATTTAGTCTTAGGCTTAGACCTCAATCTAATTTGTTCTTCGGTTCTAATTTTCTTTAGGACTTGATTGTAGGTAAGGTCTCCTTGTGTATGGATAAGATCCTTAGCCATATCAGACCAAGAGGGAGGTAGCTTGTCTATTAGGCATGCTATTTTATGTTCATTTATGATGGGTGTGGACCCATCAATGGCAGAAATAAGTCCTAAAGTAGTGAGCCAAAATTTCATTTGGCTCTACTATCTCTTGAAGTATGAGCCATCAAACTTAGCAGGTTTTGCAGTAGATGATTCCTCCTTACCAGTCATGATTACAGTGTGAAAAATATAAATTTATTTAATAATAATGTTTAAGATAATAGTTTAGGTGGTCTTTGCTAAACAATCTTAAAATCTTTAGTTTTTTAAGTGTTGATCAAATCAGGTTAGCTGTAGGGGCCGGTTCCCAGCTAGCGGTGGTCCGAAGACTCTTAAATACCGTGTCGCTTAGGGTTATTTACACCCGGTTGACAGAAGGACCCTTTCGGCTTGTGCCCGAGTTTGTCTCTACTTTGAAACTTTAGATTTGAAGATTTTATTTGCAATTTCCTTTTACTAAACTATTTTCTTTTTGTCCTCGATTGTTTTCAAAAGCTAAGTGATTAAAAATTGCAATTGACAAAAATTATGAAATGTGCTAACAAATTGCTAGAAGAAATCAACTTGTTAAATTTTTAACAGTAACTATTGTGAACATGAATTTGTAGAATAATAAGTGCTATAGAAACAATATTAAAAAAAATTCTAGAAGATTTATACTGTTAACTTGAATTAGCTACAGTAACTATTGTGAACATGAATTTGCTATAGTAACAGTATTAACTTGAATTTGCTACTTGAACAAACTGTGAACAATTGCTATAGAAACGAAACTGTGAACAATTGCTATAGAAACGAAACTGTGAACAATTTCTATAGAAACGAAACTGTGAACAATTGCTATAGAAACGAAACTGTGAACAATTGATATAGGAACGAAATCAACTTATTGAATTTGTAAAAATTTAATTTGCTACAGTAACTAAAATTGTTAGAAGTCAATTTGTATTTGCTACGAAATAAACTTGTTGAAAAGTTTATGAAGTTGCTGCTTGTGAATAAAATTGTAACAAATTGCTACAGTAAAGTAACCAAAATTGTAACAAGTTAAAAACGTATAAACTCTTAGATTGTTAGAATTTGTTGTCTTTCCTTTATGAAAAATTTCAGAATACAAAAATAAAATAAAATAAAACAATGTTACCGCCCTCTGGGGAAGTCGTGCACGAAGCACTGCCCTAAGAGTTTATTCGGGATCTGTGTGCAGACGTTCCCGAAGCTCCTAGTGGTAAAACCCCCGTACTACCGGAATCTCGTTGCCGCACACGACTTGGAGAGAACGACCAGAACTTAGCTCTGCCCAGAGCTTGGAGACGATGAAGATCAAAAAGAATGTTGACAGAGGTTTCGTAAAGAATATTTTCTGATCGGATTACAAAGAAACACAGATCAATATATAAGACTGAAGTGTAACGGTCTGAATTAATTCCGATTAATTCAGCCGTTACACAGCAGAATTAAAAAGATGAATCTGGACACTAAAAAATATAACGTTCAAACACTTGTAACGTTAAGAAATTAATTCCAACGTTAAGAAAAAAAATAAATGAAAGAGAGAAGAGGAGCAAAAAGAATTTTAGGGTCCCAGCCCGAACCCGAAGAGAAAATCGGATCGGTATTCGGCGCCCGCAGATGTGGGCGCGTACCCGTACCCGTTACGCGCGCCGAACCGAACCGAACCGAGCCGAGCCGGGCCGGGCGGCGGCGGCGGCGCACGCGTGTGGCCCAAGGGGTTCCCCACACAACAACTTAATAGAGCAAAGAGGAGAAAGTAATATATGTACACATGAAGGCTTTGGTGCATCCGATGTGGGACTAAAGAAAGGGAGAGGAATTGAACTTTTGCAAGAAAACAAAATCAAAACCAACAAATAGAGCTTAAAACAGATGCCAGTAGTGTTGTGTTCTTTTGATAAGGTCAATGGAGTTCCTGTATGCCTGGATACTAGACTCTAACGAAGCAGACCAATCAGAGATGAATGGAATCTTCATGGGTATGTAAAAAAAAAAAAAAAAAAACCTTTTGTTGGAAATTAATCTTGATTTGTGCTCAAAATTTTGAGCCCACAATCTAGTTGGTCCATTACCATTGGAATTTGTTTTGTCATTGGGCCCACTTGTTTTATGCTTAGTCCATATTCTAAGATGTTCTATACCTATAATGTTCTTGGTAATTTTTAAATATCAACATTCTAGAAATGTCATAGGATTATAGTTGTAAAATAGTATATTATGATCTATAACAATTATTTAATAAGTTTGTAGACTTTTTCAAGAGTCCTATAAATATGAGTGCTCTTCCCCCATTTTGTACACAATAAACATTATAAGCTTAATGCTATTATAAAGTTTCTTTCTTACCATTCTTCTCTTACACCAAATTTTTTCTCTAAATTTTCTCCCTTTAAATTAGTTCTTTCAAGCTAGTCGACCTACCAACAAAGTCGAATTAGATGACAAGCAAGATGACTCCCTTTCCAAGTTTTCGTCCTGATAAAAAAGAGCAGTTATTCCAATTGGAACATCAAGATAAAGGCTTTATTAGGAGCACAAGATGCATGAGAGGTTGTCGAAAAAGGCTACATTGAGCCACAAGATGAGGCTTCATTATCTCAGGATCAAAAGGATATGTTAAAAGCTTCAAGAAAGCGAGACAGGAAAGCTCCCTTTCTCATCTATAAGTCGTGGAAGATGATGCGTTCAAGTTGATTTCAAGTGCAACAACCTCCAAAGATGCACGAGAGAAACTTTAAAATTTCTTGCAAAGGAGAGGAGAAGATGATAAAAGTACGCCTCCAAACTTTAAATTGTAACTTTGATGCTTTAAATACGAAAGAGTCCGAAACTATTCCGGACTACTTTGCTAGAGTTTTAGCAATTATTAATAAATTGAAAGAATTGGTGAAAGCATGACCAACACTCGACTGGTCGAGAAAATCCTTCGTCCTTTACTTCCACAATTTGAGCATATTATAGTAACTATTGAAGAAACCAAAGACTTGGAGTCCATGACTATTGAGTAACTCAAGGGTCCATTACAAGACTATGAAGAAAGGAGGAAAAAAAGAGATATTGAGAGCAAGTCCTTCAAAATAAGCTCACATAAGAAAGCTTTAGGCTGTGTTTGGTTAGTAGTTATAACTCAGATTTCTGAGTTATAATGCAAACATGACTATAAATAACGTTTGGCTTCACCATTTTCAGAATGTGTACTTCCAATTTTTTTTTCAAAAACCAGCTTTATAACTCTGTTTTCCGAGAGCAGCCTAAAAGCTGTTTTCAGAGAATATTTTTTTTTTACACTAATTTGCGGGCCCCTCCCTCCTATGCCCCCCCTCTCTCTCTCTCCTTATTTTCCAAAGTTTTCTGGAGAGGAGATTGTTCTCTCTTCCTCACCATTAATGGCACCCATGAATATCTACACATAGCCCACCACCACCATCACTCCCTTTGTCGACATGAGAAGCTCGACTCCTCCGACGCCTCCCTTCGTCGACCTCGATAATGAACTCGAGGAGGTTATATCTCGATTTTGACGATGAACTAGTGGAGGTTATGACCTCGTCCTCGACGATGAACACGAGCAACTCGACTCCTCCGGCGTCTCTCTTCGTTGACCTCGACTCCTCCGACTCCTCCGGCATATTTTCTCGACTTCGTTGTCGATAATGGAGGAGCTTCGTCGATTTGGGGATTTCCTCGGCTTCATCGTAGAGAACGAAGGAGCTTCGTCTAGGACCAGGAGTTCCCTTGTGCGGCTTCCTCCACCGCTTTTACGCCCCAGTCCCAAATACCGAGGGACTGGACCCGTGGCAATGGCCAGCAACACACACTGATGGGAAAATCTAATTTAATGGACCCATCAGGTGTACTTAAGCTGTAAAACATCAATAAGGGTCTAATATGCTAATCTCATCCACAGAAAGAATACAACAACATCAGAGTATAAAGCAATATCAAATCTCAATAAAACATAACTCGGGGAACAACCCGATAATGAGTCTGATACAATAGTCAAGAGACAAGAATAAAGATAACAACAACAAATATTGAGTATGGATACAGCATATACTCAGAAGAAGTCCTCGGCGACCACTCGTCTTCTGGATCTGGTACTGCTCCAGTATATGCACCTGTTCCTGTTCCTGCTTCTGCTAATGCTCCTGTGCCGTATGCCTCGGGATAGATCTCCTCTGCTATTCCTGGGGACATAATCCGGATCCAGGTCCTCAGGGGATATAGCAAGGTACAAGAATAACTCAAGCCATAAATAATATAGTACAATAGTAAATAAAATAATAACAATAGGGTAGACTATGTAACCAGCTATGTGATATGCAAGATGAGAGCATCACTAGAACTCAGGCCCACTACAAGCTCTGTGTCGGGAAGCCGGTAGCAGGGGTATCATGTAGTTGTCTAGCTCGGAGTGAGACTACGACACCGTCATAATATAATCAACCTATAGCCTGTGTATCTCTCCGCACCCAATGTAATCACACTTCTCATGTCCACGATATCTCATGTCCATGTCACGCAAGATCAAATCTAATACAGCAAGTCATATGATAGCTATGAATATAATATCTATGTCACAAGTCCTGTAGCCTATACAAAATCACCATGAATAACTCAGAAGATTCTGTCACATGAATAGTGTCAGGTGTCCTATGGTATGACGTACTTGATGATGCAAGCACAAGAATATATAGGGTCACGATATCAATCTCTAGTGACGTTACATGACTCCGCGTACGGCATCGACACCCTAAGGACATGGCCGGGCGACGCGGGCGGGGCGGGGACGTGGCCGGGCGAGGCCCGGGGCGACCAAAAATTACGGGGAGTGGGGTTCGTGCGGGTGAGGGTGAGCGGGTCGGGTCGGGTCGGGTTCAGATCGGGTTGGGTAGGACCCGACCCGTTAGGGTTAGGGTTGGGTTTAGTCGGTCCGGTTCGGTTGGACCGGGTTCAGTCCGGTTCAAACCGGTTTGAGCCCAGTTCAATCCGATTTAATAAAAATCTTGGTTTTTATGTTTTTTTTAAAATGGTTCTGGGGTCCAATAACTTCCAGGAAAATTACCCTATGTCTAATATTTTATTTTACACCAAAAAATATTATTTTCGTAATATTTTAATATTTATTAAAAATATTTTTTTATTTAATTTCGAAATATCTTTATTTTAATTAGTAAAAAATCATAAAAAGTATCAGAAAAATTCTGAAAATTTATTTAAAAATCCTGAAAAAATTAGGGGGTTTACAATCTACCCCCCTTAAGAGGATTGCGTCCTCGTAATAAAAAAAATAATCGGTCAGCAGAGATGACACAATTTACAAAACAGGTTCGAAGCACGACACCATCAAAGAATCATGATCAAGGAAAATAAAGAAATGAGGGTTTAGACAAGACACCTAGGGAAAACATCATTTACCTAAGAAATGAAAGTTATGTAAATTCAAGAGTGAAGAAAATCTAGTTAAAGCAAGAAAACTACTGTTTTTAAAAAAATATAGGTTATTATTAACAAGTTACAAATTACTAGGTTTAGGGCTATGGTCACGAACTAACAGGCACGTGCTAAAGTAATGCATCTAAAAATAACTTACGCGCATTTGCTACTCCACGAGTCTGCGCATCCTCTAAGGTCATTGCCAGAGCATGTCCGCGTCCTTGCGGTGGATTCCTCTGCTGCTGCTGAGCCTGCTGGAAGAGTAGTGCTTGGGGTATCAAAGGTGGCCTCGGCTGATACCCTCCTGGAGGTGGTGGTATGACTCCTTCAACTCTCGTTTGCGGTGCTCCCAATGTTGGATAGGTTGGCCTTGGTACTGATAAAGCTTGTTGGTTTACCATTGGTGCTCCTTCTCGACGCTCAAGGCATTCCCTCAATAAATGCTGACTGGATCCGCAAGCTAAACATAATCCCCTTTTGCGTCTGCACTCGTTCTCAATATGGCCTCGCTTGCCACAATGTTGAAAGATAGGCAATGCCTGCGGAGATGCTCCGGGTGGCTGGTGCATGTGAGGTCGTTTTGCAGCTCTTCTTCCTGTGGTTCTCTGGCTGGTACTGATATGGAAGGCCGTTTCAGGCTGGTCTCTCTCCTGGTGACGCGCTCCATGCATCGGGTTGCAGCAAGAACGTTCGAGTAAGATATAGGTGCAACAGATTCAATTAGTTTCTGTAGCTTGAAGTTTAGTCCGTCGAAGAACTTCTCAGCCTTTTCTTTTTCTGTCGGGATCAGGGTTGGGACGAAGCGACTTAGACGAATGAACTCCGCGTTATACTCCTCCACTGTCATATTGTCTTGAGTGAGGCGATTGAACTTGTCCCGAAGTTCTGATCGAGCGATGGCTGGAATGTACATCTCCTGAAAGAGTCTAGAGAACTCTTCCCAAGTGACAAGGTCTGGTCCGAGCCGTATCTCCTCAGATAGCCACCAGTGATGTGCATTGTCTGTTAACTGCATTCTGACGGCAGTCATCCAATATTTCCTTGGAAGCTCAGCCACTACCAGAAAAAGTTAAATTAGCGACGCCCAAAAACGTCGCTAAATGACAAAAATACGTCGCTAATCATGTTTAGCGACGTAATTAGCGATATTTTACAGAAGTCGGTAATAATCACGTCGCTGAAAGGAAAAATGTCACTAAACATCGCTATACCGACATTTTTTAGCGACTTAGACGTGTTGCTAACTTAGCGACGTTTAGCGACTCAGAGTCACTAATTAGCGACGTAAATAAATGTCGCTAAACGTCGCTAATTAGTGACTTATATAGCGATGTAACAGCGACGTCTTTAATGACCTGACAGTACTGACATGTCAGCAATTTGTGATGTACAGCGACGTATTTAGCGATGTTTAGTGACGTCATTAGCGACGGCTATTAACGTCGCTAAGTAGCGACTTATTTAGCGACATAGAAAAATGTCGCTAAACGTCGCTAAACGTCGCTAAATACGTCGCTAATTTTACAAAAAAATAAAAAATACTGAATTGTTCCAAACTATTATTCCTGTAATTTATAAATTTCTAATTAAAAATAGACCCGGAGTAACCCTCCGTTGAATTCTCTGGGTTCGTCGACCCCTTCGGTGGAACACTCAATACCGGTATATTAACATCATTTAATATGATTAAAAGTATCACAGTCATACAATTAATACACACAAATATTATAGATAGACAATAAAAGTATCACAGACATACAATTAATACACACAAATATCACAGTCACACAATACACACAAAATAAAAGTATCACAGTCACACAAAATGCATAATATATAAGTATCACAGTCATAAAATGGGCATAAACAGGGTCACAAAATACATAATATATAAGTATCACAGTATCACAGTCACACAAAATATATAATATATAAGTATATGAAACATCACAGTATCAATCTCGAGGATATCCAATACGCTGGGGCAGATACCAGTCCCTCAGATACTGCGCATAAACAACGTTTATGTTATCAATCTCCGCTATGGGTGCTGGGTGACTGAAATTCCCCGTCTGAGATACAGCCGCTATAGGTGCTGGGTGACTGGAACTCCCCGTATGAGATACAGCAGGTGGTATCTCTTCCTCCTTAACAGTAGGAGAAATCACTTCCTCCTTAACAGTAGGAGGTGTCGCTCTCTTGGGTGCCATCTGGTAAGATAGATGAAAACAAAGAATATAATTGATAACAGATATTACTTAAGACATATCCTTAATAATGCAGAATGGAAGAATTAGATGACTCACAAAGAATTAGCTGTTTGTTGCAGTATAATAATAATACCATAATATCTATTGGTAGTGTTGATGATGGAGATGATAATACGAATGATGATGGTTATTAGGGTTTTGTCAAGTTTTCTATTTTATTAGCCTGTGGTAGTTTCTTGTGAGTTTGATGATGGTTAATTCTTAGTTTTATCTTTAGGATTTTATGTTCTCAAATTAATTTTTTTTAATGGTGTTATGAATTGATTAGATATTTTCATTGTATCAACTAGTTGCATTTACACTTGCCTAAAGCAATATAAAGTCATCTCACCTTGAAGTCGCCTTTACAGTGTATCAACTAGTTGTAAAAATAAGCCCATTTCTAATTTGAGTTATTTAGTATTGGACTAGATTTGGAACTTTAGTTGGATTTAAGGAATCTTCAGAAACTCTAATTAAAATCTTCATTAATGAGGGACATTTAGTAAATGATAAACTGGAATGTAGTTGTATATGTATATATGTAGGAATGTACAGATACAAAGGAGGTATTTTAAAAGGAGGTGCTATTCTAACTGATATCTCCCCAATTGATACTTGTAACATCATTTGCAAGTAAGTAACTAATACCAACTTCTCTTAACCAATATCTTACTATCTAACCTATCTTAACCAATTACCTATCTACCTTGGCACTCAACACTTAACTGTTACTTACCTCTCTAGTACTATCCTCATTCACTTGCACACACCTGAACTTACACAATACATGGACACCTGCACTCACATTTGCAGTGCCCTCTCAGACACATATCAAATCAACCCTCAATACCTTAGAATTATACACATTTGCAGTGCCCTCTCAGACACATGCCCACAAGCTCTACACTACACAACTAACTCAGATCCCTGTACTAGATGCATCATCTACCGACATTCACACACTCCCTGGTATATGGATACATTCTGGAATATATATTCTATTGTATACCATGATTCCTAATTGATACCAACATCAAAATTATACATATCACCTAGCTATTATTCCCAGATACATAACCTGCTGCCAACTGACTACCCTCATCCTCTCATTTCTAACAATTACACCCATACTTTTTAAAACTCGAGTATAAGGATACACTCACTAATACCTGATACTTTGAAAATCATAAGTTTTTTGCAGAATTTGTTCAGTAGTGACATACTTTTTAAAACTTGAGTTCAGTTCCTGAAGCCTCATAGTTCAGTAGTGACACCCACACACAACTCGACTCTTCTACCCTCTCCCACATCAAGCACAGCTAGAAGATACTATGAACACCAACACAGATAACAGTAGCTATATACCTATCTATATATATATCGAGATACACCTATATATGTATATACTCTCTCATATACAAATAGATAATACACCAATTTACATATACATATCATATGATACCAACCAGCATGATACCAACCGTCAATTCACATGGACACATCCAATAGATCAAATATTGTATGAATAAACTAATAATTGACAATATTGAATAAAATAGATGTATAGGAATCAATCCTGATTAAAAACCTTAAACCTAACCCTAACCCTAACCCTAATCCCAGGTCAAAAAATCTAACCCTAACCCTAGGTCCTGATCAGTGTTTGTGTCAGTGTTTGTGTGTGTGTATTATTTCTGTGTCAGTGTGTGTGTGTGTGTGTGTGTGTCTACATCTGTGTGTGTGTGTCATGAAAGAGAGAGAGAGAAAGAGAGAGAGAGAGAGAGAGAGAGAGAGGAGAGAGAGAGAGAGTTAGGGTTTACCTAGTGTCACGCCCCAGTCCCAAAAATACGTAGGACTAGGACACGTAAGCATGCCAGCCGCATGGATATGGCAACTCCAATATATGGAAACCAAATCCATACGTACGCTGTAATATGAATATAAAATCCACAAGTGGTATAAATGTAATACAAGTCACAGGGTAAAATCTAAATCTCATCCACCAAAATCATATAAAAATAAATAACCAGTATCTATGAAACTAGATCTCAATAAGAAGTATCTAGGATGATAGTTGGATGGAAACAAATCCACTACCAACTCGAATATAAGTGCAAATACAATATGAGTACAACACCACAACACAATATAAGAATACCAACTATCCATCACAGCTCGAAGAGAAGACATCCTCGGATCACATGTAACCATCCAAATCTGCGCTCCTGCAAATACTCAAGAAAAGATACACCTGGCAACGGACCAGGTTCTCAGAGGGACGTAACAAGATACAAAAAATACGAGCCAATTTGAATACAGTAAACATGCATATGGTTTGAAAATAAATAAGTACGCTGTACAAGACAATCTATATGAATGCAAATAAGGACAACTTTTTGACGTATGGGCAAGGGTAGGCTACTCGATCTAATCCTCACAACCTCACGCTCGTCCATGAACATCATCAGCCGACATACCTCGGGGGTAGCGACCCTCGGACTCCATCAATCGACATACCTCGGGGGTAGCGACCATCGGACACGACCCACCATAGTGCGTGCTAGTGACTACGGTGTTACCAGAGTGGTTAAAGCCCATACACCTAATGATTGTCCTCTATGATACTAAGTGACAAGTGTGTGTCAACATATCTAATACATAGTAATGACTGAAAGAAAGCTACACATGCAAGAATAGACAGAAATGAAATAAATATAAAGAAATATAAATAGCATGTAAAATTACTGTAACAATTTGGCAAGGTATCTTGCCTGGGGTCCTGCTGCTGGTATGAATCAGAATCCAAGTCACAGTCCAAATAGCCTATGTATTACAAATTTATCACGTCAAAAGATAATTTATTTTAATTTATTTAATTCTGGAATAATTACTCTAAAATCCTATTTTAATCTTATTATTCTTATTTTTATGTTAATTACTAAATTTTGTCCAAAGAAACTGAATTTTATCAACTCGAGTCTCATGGCACACAAATCGAGGCGATCTGTTGACCAAAAAGTCAACCGACACAAACTCAACTTTCATGCATGATTTCCTGTAGATTTCAGCGTCAAAAATATGCTGGAATTTACGGCTCGTCCTAATTCAAATTTGTTTGGAAATTATGGCACATACAAATTTTGTATTGTGCACCGATGGTTAAATTCTAACCTAGAAGTTCTACAGAATTAACAGTATGTAAATAATTCGAATTAAATTCTAGGAAAAATTTATGTCGATGATCTCGACATTAGATTTCCGAAACTTTAAACGGTTCATGATTCTGACTCCTGGTTCTCCCGGAATCACGAAAATATCGAAACACGTCTATTTTCGGACATGCTGTGCTATACGAATTTTACAGAATTTAATTCTCATAATTTAGAAATTTTTTTTATATAATCAGAAATCTAACCTCATTATCGTTCTAACAAAAAAAACTGGAGCGTGTTTGGAGTCCGGAGCTAGGAGATATCGTCTTTTTAATTCGTCATAACTAGTGGAAAATGAGGCTGAATTTATGACGAATTTTGACTATTTTTTGGACGAAAAAGAGAGGAATTTGGGGAAGAAAAATATGAAGGATGAGGTATTTATAATGGTGGACACTACTTAATTAAATAGGACTAGGATTGGTTAATTTGGATAGGATTATGATGAATTTAAATAAGGATAGGATATGCATGAAGTTGATTTCCTAGTAGGTTCAGGATTTGAATTAATTTAAAATAGAGTTTGAATTTATCTCAATAATTTATAATCTTAAATATAATTAAAGATAATACAAATAATTTATAAAATCTTATTAATATCTATTAACACTAAATTAGCATCTATCTAATATTAAGACTATATATATCCAAATAAATCCTAAATAATTTTAAAATCTAAATAAATTTCTTAAAATTCTAAATAAATTACAAAAAAATATAATTAAATATTTTAAACTAAAATAAATATTTGGTAGGAATGACATGTAAGTATGGTCGTATAGTAAATCATAGAAGTCCTAGAAATTTATGTTTTCTAAGTTTTAATTACCAAAAATTCTAGAAAAATCTCTAAAAATCTAAAATAACCTAAAATAATTCTAAATGAATATTTATATAAGTAAATATACTAAAGAAAAAATTATTTTCTAATTAACTAAGAGAATACTCTAAATAAATTCAACATTTATAATAAATATAATAATATAAAATATAGACAAATACCTATTTTGGGTGAGGGAGTTTACACCTAGAGCTCGAGGAGGAGGAGGGGGATGCCGGAGTAGCCGCAGCCGTGGAGAGCTGGTCGCCGGAGAGGGGGGGGGGATCGAAAGGTTTTGAAAACTTTCGAAATTTTCGCAGATGGGAAAAAAAGAAAACTGAGCCCTAGTTAACCAAAATTTAGCGACGTTTAGCGACGTCACATAAAAATGTCGCTAAATTAAAATTTAGCAACGTCAAATACGTCGCTAAATACGTTGCTAAATATTTTTAATATATACGTCGCTAATTACGACGCTAAACGTCGCTAAATTAGACATATTAGAGACGTTTAGCGACCTTAATTGAACTTATAGCGACTAAGCTTTTAAAATCTTAATAAAAGTCGCTAAACGTCGCTAAATATCGCCATTTAGCGACGTCTAGCGACGTTTTTTATGGAGTCGCTAATTTAGCGATATTTTTATATGGAGTCGCTAAAATGCATCGCTAATCCCGCTTTTTCTAGTAGTGAGCTACTTCTAATTGATGTTGAGTGTTGGTGAGCCACTCATGAACTTCAGTGGGCTCTTCCTTGCCTGAAAAGGTGCAGGGTTTCAGCTGGCAAAAATTGGTGATAGAGCCCATCGTTGGCCGTCGTGCTGGTAGATTCGCCTGCTCTAGTGCGAGTACTAGGCTGTTCCTCAAGTTCTCCACCTCGTGACGCAGAGCCTCTTATTGAACCTATTGTTGGGCTTGCATCATTGCAAAGAATATTTGAAATATCTGCTGTCCGTCCATAGCCTGCCCTTGTGGAAATACGGGCATTGGTGGTGTGAACTGTGGCAAAGGTGGAATATCGTCTCGCCAAAATCTTAAGGTATCTTGATTGCTTTGTTGTGCTGTTTGAACTCCACTAACTGGTGTTACTTCATCTCCGTGGGTAACCAAAACACCTGGTGGTGTTCCTGCAGGAGTCTCGTCACTTGCTGGTGGATCCATTACTCCGCATCCAAAATAAACTATAAGAGGGTCACAAAGGAATCAAGGCAGGATGCAAGTCAAGAAATTTAATTCCGATATAGTGATCAAGAATGATTCAAGCAAGTGGATGAGATACTATAACGTATCATATCTTTGTCGCAGGCTTGTTCGGTCCCTTAGTTGAAACCGAAACAATTTAGTCGTAGACATGCATGGGCCACCACAAAAACTATGTCACGCCCCAGTCTCAAAATACCGAGGGACTGGACCCGTGACAATGGCCAGCAGTACACACTGATGGACAAATCCAATTTAATGGACCCATCAGGATGTACTTAAGCTGTAAAACATCAATAAGGGTCTAATATGCTAATCTCATCCACAAAATGAATACAACAACATTAGAGTATAAAGCAATATCAAATCACAATAAAATATAACTCGGGGAATAACCTGATAATGAGTCTGATACAATAGTCAAGAGACAAGAATAAAGATAACAACAACAAATATTGAGTATGGATACAGCATATACTCAGAAGAAGTCCTCGGCGATCACTCGTCTTCTGGATCTGGTACTGCTCCAGTGTATGCACCTGCTCCTGTTACTGCTTCTGCTAATGCTCCTGTGCCGTATGCCTCGGGATAGATCTCCTCTGCTATTCCTGGGGACATAATCCGGATCCAGGTCCTCAGGGGACATAGCAAGGTACAAGAATAACTCAATCCATAAATAATGTAGTACAATAGTAAATGAAACAATAACAATAGGGTAGACTATGTAACCAGCTATGTGATATGCAAGATGAGAGCATCACTAGAACTCAGGCTGAGACCACTATAAGCTCTGTGTCGGGAAGCCGGTAGCAGGGGTATCATGTAGTTGTCTAGCTCAGAGTGAGACTACGACACCGTCATAATATAATCAACTTGTAGCCTGTGTGTCTCTCCCCACCCAATATAATCACACGTCTCATGACCACGATGTCTCATGTTCAGGTCACGCAAGATCAAATCTAATGCAGCAAGTCATATGATAGCTATGAATATAATGTCTATGTCACAATCCTGTAGCCTATACAGAATTACCATGAATAACTCAGAAGATTCTGTCACATGAATAGTATCAGGTGTCCTATGGTATAACGTACTTGATGATGCAAGCACGAGAATATATAGGGTCGCGATATCAATCTCTAGTGACGTTACACAACTCCACGTATGGCGTCGACACCCGAATATTATTCGGACATTAAGCAATGTCTCACGGTCCTGGGTTGACTATGTACATCACAGAAGTATATATATATATATATATATGAATAAATCAAGAAACAATGTCAGATAACTACTGTAAGTTTGGCAAGGTACACTTGCCTGGTGTTTGGTTTCCAATTGCGGCTCTGGTATTCGTGAAATCTTCAGGAACGTCTCTAGATCCTGAAACAAATATTACCATCATGCTCAGAAGATATCAAATAGCTATAATTGCCTGTCCTTGAGTCTAATTTGGACACAGGGGCAAAAGTGACAGTTTCTGGTCAAAGCGGGGTCCACATGTGGCCCGCTTCGCACCGAAAAATGTGTCAGAGACAATGTTCTTCAAATTCGTCAAACTTAGTGTTAACTAGTCCAGAACGATGATACGAACCCAACCAAATTTTCAAAATTGGATTCCGATGAGCTGATCACAAAATCGTCAGTCAAGTGTAGCCGTGGGTCCCACGATACGCGATTTTGTCAACGTTCTCAGAATCGAACCAAACTTGGGTCACAAGACCAACGTATTGCTATGAGTCCGATGATGTAAGTTTTGTTTAGATACGATATGCGTACACGAAGTTACAATGAGTTCCAGAACATGGTCGATACGGGGCGTTGTTGACGGATACGCGTTGATTTCGGTGTGCACGCACATCCAAATCAACTTTCGCAAAATCCCACACATCCGTATTAATGACGTGCACCTTTTGGCGAAGTTCGTACACGACCAAGTCATCCCGTTTAGCAGGGCACACTCAATTCCGGGAAAAAACATGGTGAATATTTTCCTGATTTTGGATCGCAGTTCGCGATCGCCACAGGACGCGATACCCCGAGCGAGTTGCACGGGTATCGAGAGGGTCACACAGGCTATGCATCACAGCAGATAAAGCAAAAAATGGGATAGCGAGGAGAGAGAAACAGCTACCTGACCAGGGCTCCAAAAAGACTAAAAAATACGTCTTCACGAGGCGGCGGGCCGTTGCTGCTGCTGCTGCCGGCGAGGCATCACCGGAGGCGGGGCAGAGCTGGAAGGGAGAGGCGGGGCATCCTGGAGGATCTCGGCGGGGCTGAAGGTGGCTGCGAGGAGGCATTGTCGACCGGAGGAGGAGCATGGTCGGGGCTCTGGCTGTAACGCCCGCAACCGCACGGTGCATTACGCTGAGTCGGACTGAATGAAACAAAAGCTAGTTACATTTGATTTATTGGATTTTGGGAAGAAGTATTAATTAAGTTGGTTTCATGTGTAGATGGCTAGCGGAGTTCGATGGGATTCAGGTGTTCGTTCAGAGCAGTACTGAGATAGCTGGATTGGAGCGATAATGTCGTCTTCTTTAGTCTGATCGGTCGGATGATTTGGAGAGCACGGCCTGCTCGCACGGTCATACTAGTTGAGTAGATCACGCTTTGTATTGGACCACGGGTTCAAGAAATTGGCCGTATCGGCATGACATGATGCTTAACAGAATCAAACACGTGAGTGGGCTCTTTCCCTTCTCCTCTACTCCTTCATGTCTAATAATATGGAAAATATGTAAAGGCTTGAACACTTGGACTAAAATATTGGAAATCACTACACTGAGACGTGCATAGAGTGTACGTCATTTGCTTGAATATGGATTGTAGCTTGAATTGGTTTTCGCGTTGGATAGTTGGAGCTAGAGTTGAAATATTATATTTGAGGCAGTTGGTTGAATGATTGGGATTATGCTTGGACAGTTGGAATGATACATTCAGGCATTCGGAATATCGAGAATTCGGACGAGCGAGCGTGCATCCGTGCACGAGTATCACTTGGGTGCTTTGTCAAGCAAATCGAGCAGTTGTGGTTCGAAATCGAACAACTGTATCGACGAGGGCATTGTGTCACTGTTGGGGCATTGTGCCTATGGGAATAACTTGAGATTGTGCCTTGGGCAATATGTTGGAAGAATAATTATGGATATTTGGTTATGGATATTTTGGTTGGATATTTGGTTGAACGAGTCTAGGATCGCTTGGTGGGACGAGAATGTTCGATCCTCTCGTCATACCTACTTGGTGTCTGTATGTCACGGACAATCTATGTTGCACGGGGTTTGGTCTCCTCGAACGGGAAGGCTCCGGGGCACTGGGACCGTTCGGCCATGGAGGAGACAATTTGGTAACGTGCCTTGGGCGCGGTGCCGATGGTTGGATACGATTCAGGCGGGTTCGCTACTTAGCGTTGTTTTGAGTAGAACCGTATTTGATCAGTCCGATCAACGTCCTTTATGGCTTGACCAGTGACTTCATATAGATAAGTGTTGGCTTGCTTTACTTTGGTTGATTTGTGCTTCGTGTAGGCACGGCCACCTTGCCTCGACAAGAGTGTGCACTTTGAGATTGGATTGTAAGTATTTTGGTTGAGGACGGATATTGAGGCATTGGATTATTGGTTCGATAGTCGCGTTGCTTGGGCTTTGAGTATGACGGTTTGCATGCTAGTTTTCTTCGGGTTGGTTATTTATTGCTTGTCGATTGGCTTGAGTTAAACGCTTGCATGCTTAAACTGCTTTACAGCTTTCCTTAACATGTCATCCCTATGCCATGAAATAAATTTAGGATTCAACTAGAAAGATCACCATTTAACTATTTGTATTTACTTTTTACTTAGTATCGGCTTAGACGAGTGGGTTACCCCGCTCACCAGTACGGCTGTGTACTGACCCACGTTTGTGGGCATTATTTCAGGTACGCAGGTGTAGTGGCGCTGCTTGGATATACGCGACATGATGTATGAACTGTAAGTACCTTTGTGGGCTAGAGAAAGAGCAAGAGTATTTTATCGCCTTTGAGGCAATCGCCTTTACATTTTATTTGGACCCTATCGAGAGCTTCGCTGCGTATTACTCTGATGTGTGCTTGGTACATGTACAGTACTTGACTATCATTGCAACTTGGTCATTTCGATAATAACTTTGGTGTTTGACAACATCGCCTTATACGAGCGCAACTCCAGGCTCGTACGGCATCACATCCCGATGAGAATGATTGTCCCGCGGGAGAGCTGCAACGTGATGATTCACGTTCAGCGGGGACTATCGAGCTTGCGAAAGATTGGGGCGTGGCATATTGGTATCAGAGAGCTTGGTTCATTTTCTTAGACTTGGTCCTTCGCTTCATCACAAACTCTAAATAACTTCCGCATGTCATTTAGCTCTTGACTCTACTCAGTGTCGCATTTGATGTTTCATGCAATAAGTCTATATATTGCTGGTTGTGGCTGCATGTTATGGTTCGTTGCATTACTTTTGTTGGTTTTCGTTAGATCGCTTATCATCGTTAGGCGTTGTTGCATTCGTGCAGCAAGTTGGGTGACGTTATTGCATTTGTGCAACAAGTTGAGAGCTATCGTTGGGTTGGCTTGGCTTATCGTTCAGGAAGTTTCTGATTGCATCAGTGGTTCGGTTGGTTGGTAGACGAGATTGGTTATGCGGTATGTTGTGAGTAGAAGCATTGGATGAGAATGGATCGTTGCACGAGTTGCTCGTGTAGCGAATGTGTTGGATAAAAGTTTGATTTTTGGCTGGGTATATCACATAGAGCATTGGTTGAGCAGGTTTGAGTTTGGCTTGGGAATATCAGGATAGTGTTGCACGAGTTGCTCATACAGCAAATGTAAGGAACAGTTGGGTATTGGGTTGGACTACTTGGAAGAGAGCTCGATGCACGGGATTGCTCGTGTTGCAAAAGTATTAGACGATTTTGAGAATAGCTAAAAGCATTGAGAATGGAACATAGCACAAGTTGTATAGCGAGATTGATGGAAAGAGTAAGATGGTTTACTTGTTGGCTGAGTTTTATGTCGGACTTGAGTTAGGGATAGCAGGATCACACGTAAGGGATGGTTCGAATGGATCTTGGATCAGTGCAAGAAAATTGTAATGCGAGTAGTGACTTGATTCGGAGTGGTATATGGGATACCATATAGTGAGCAAGGCATTGAAAGTATTTTGGATGGACATCGATGGAAATTGCCTCAACAGACTCCGATAACAGGAATATAAGTTGGTTGGTGCACATCGATTGAGTTGGAAAGGATGTAAAAATAGAGCAAGCGAATATTGAGTTGAGCAAGCGAGAACAGATTTGTGCAAATGGAAGTATCGTTGAACTCGAGAGCATGAACGAGATCGGAACGAGCTATGGGAATGGGTGTTTGGGAATTTGAAGGATTGAGGTAGACCAAGTATTGGAAATAATTGAGATTGTTCAGATGGAAAGTTGAATATCGGATTTCGCTTGCACGATTTGGGAATTCAGTGGAACATTCAAATTTGATGCAAAGAGAGAGTTGAGCATAGGGAACGAACAGTTGGGATACACTTGAGCGAAGCGATGGGTTAATTTAAGGATAACGAGCATGGACTACAATTTTGGGCAACATATTTGAGCTATTGGTTGAGCAATGAAACACGATCTTGGTTTGGAGGGGCAATACGATTGATTTGAACGGGCTTGAAGGATTTTGGACATTGCTGCTCGAGAAGTCGACTCAGGTTTAGCAAAAGTAGAATTTTGGGCAAAATGGTGCAACAAGGGTAAACGGATTCTCCAGAAGACGTGAACGGATTGAGGCAACAACTAAAGGCAAAGAATTATGGCGGACAAACTTTTGAGGATAGCTAAACTTGGGAGTAATGTCGGAGCAAATCACTATGCTGCTCGAGTAAGTTGGACGTGCACTGTGAAATACTACAGTCGGATAAGAATTTGAGCAAGTCTTTGGTTTCGGAAATTATTGCAAGTGGTAGTGCGAGCAGACGAATATGGCAATTCAGAAATTTGATGGATTCAGGGCAGAACGACGGATTGATGGAAGACGGTTTCAACGAGCGCAGTTCTCGATTTATGGCTTGGATAGATAGCAAGACTCTAGGTGGTTAGCTGCCTTTGGTTGACAGATTGTAAAGAGGTAGTGCATGAAGTGCTCGGATTCGGAAGTTCATTCGGATGGAATGGTTGAAATTATGGTTCAGATTTGCAGATGAGATATAGCATGGGTCATAGTAACTGTCCATCGTGATGACTTATAATTATCGAGCGTAGCTTCGGGACAGCTAACCCTAGCGACTTGACCGCCCGATCGGAGATGAATATTGTAGACCCATAGAGCGACCCTTGCGGTGGCGTATTTGGGAGTGCGTCGAGGGCAGATGTGAGTAGTGTGTTGGAGATTTGGCTTATTGACTGAGAGTCGATTTGAGAGACCCTAAGGATAGCCTTCAGCTGAAGAAGCAGCCGGAAGACCGAAGCGATGGTGGGATTGGCCTAAGTCAACTGATGAGATTCAGTGTCATAAATTTTTGTAGATGGCATTGCCTCTGACTCATCGTGCCCTGGAAGGGAATATCATTCATATGAATTGACGACTGTAAAACTAGCTCGTGAAGTTAAAGCATCGGCTCGTTCGAATCAAATCCTTGCGAATACTGGAAGGGACATATGTGTCTCAGATTTACAAGATGCATCGAAACTTAGTCTGGGAAGCGTGCTCGTTCGGAAGGCAAAGGTGATACCCTGTGCTTTGAGGTAGTGGAAGCAGCGCGAAGAACTATTCCATGCGCAACCTAGGAATTGTGGCGAGTGTGTCCACGTTGAAATCGTGGCGACACTATCCCTTTGGCGTGGCGGCAAAATCTTCGTGGATCACACGAACCTCAATATAGATGTTCACCCAGTGAGGTATTGAGATTTGATGGAAGAGGTGTTTGGTTGAACTGATCTAAGCAAAGTTTGATATTTGGGTAATTTCAAAATATCTTGATTTTAATTAGTGAAAAATCACAAAAAGTATCAGAAAAATTCTAAAAATTCATTTAAAAATTCTGAAAAAATTAGGGGGTTTACAACCGCTCTCCCAACCTGTAGAGCCGGTGGCATTCTTAGACGAGCCCCCCGACTTCCGAGCTGACGGTGATTCGATTTTACGATTTAGGGTTTTCTCTATGAATGTCGAGGTACTTGGGAGTCGGCCGCCTTGAGCTCGTCGTCGATGGTGGTGGGAGC
Source organism: Iris macrosiphon (assembly GCA_036927795.1). Classification (NCBI taxonomy): domain Eukaryota; kingdom Viridiplantae; phylum Streptophyta; class Magnoliopsida; order Asparagales; family Iridaceae; genus Iris; species Iris macrosiphon. Next base: position 190,813,126 of record JAYESA010000006.1, on the reverse strand, counting down.
TCGGCTGCCTCAAGCTACGAGCTCGTCGTCCTCGACTGGACTCGAGGACAATTCGACGATTGGACTCGAGCTACCAGACAACCTCGAGCTCGTCGATGTCGAGGGACATAGTTGATGGGATACATGACACAAAGATGGACACAGTAGACTCAGGAGACAAATAGACACGGTGGACAGGGACCCATTTGGACGCGAATGAACAGAGTTAAAAAATTATTTTCTAAATTTTTTTGCCAAACATAATTTTTAACTTATGTGTTTTAAAATCAATTTTCAGATGAAAGTAACAAAATGCAAAGTCAAAATTTCTATACTGAGAAAATAACTTTATAACATACATTCATAAAACTGTTTTCAGATTTTTTTTTTTCCAGAAACCTATCCAAACGGACCCTTAATTACCAACAAAAGAAGTCAAAGAGGTTGTGGTCATGATTATGGTCGAGGCCAGGAAAGAGAACAAAAATCTCACTACATGACATTCACAAATGGAGAAAGAGGCCAAAACTATCATACAAGAGAATGTGGAAGAGGAAGCTTCACAAGAAGATATGAAAGCCAATGTATGAAAAATCTCAAATTGAATGCTATAATTGTCATAAGCTTGGACATTATGCATCGGATTGTAGAAACATGTACAACTAGAAATATTGTGAAGAAAACTCACCCATGGACAAAAAAATGGAAGAAAACTTTACTTTATTATTTGTATCGAAAGAAGATGAAGAAAATATAGAGAACACATGGTACCTTCATATGAAAAAAACAACCATATGTGTGAAAGTACAAACATCTTTATGGATCTTGATGTGTTCATTGGTGATATCTTACTTTTGAAGATGATCTTGAAACATCGATGAAAGAAATAGCGAGTGAAGAAGTAATCATGCAAAAACTTTTGTTAGTGGATATATTATGTTCACAGAAGAAAGCTCGTACCAAACGGATGTTCAAGAAGCAAGTTATGACATAATTTCTCTTATGGAAGAAGAGAAAAAAGAGCAAGCACATGAAAAGTCATGTGACGCCAATACCATCTTGAGAAAACTCATTACCATCATCCATGTAAAAAAAGAGCAAGCACTTAACGAGAGAAGTGCTTCACACATGAAGTGCTTGCATGAGGAGATTAAGGTAATCAATAATCAAAAGGATATATATATATATATATATATATATATATATATATATATATATATATATATATATATATATATATATATATATATATATATATATATATATATATATTTGTCGATTGTGAACTAATAGGTTTCGAAGAAGCGAAACAATGTAAGAAGGGAATATATGTCATGCATAAAGAAATCAGTGATAGCATGAAGGATGACACTTGGGAGCTAGAGACACTTCTAATTTGGAATAAAAATGATATACATGCCAAAACAACAATCCTAAGCATGAACTACTTGCAAAAGACTACAAGAAAAGATTGAGCATCGGCTATGATGAAAAACAATCCCATCTATCCAAATCTGCATATCAGAAGAAAGAAAATACAAAGGAAGTCAAATTGCAAAAGTAATCCATCGACATCTTTACCAAGTAAATAGGAAAAAAAAAAATTATTAAGGGCAAATAGTTCAAATGGAATCGCAAAGTCAAGTTTAAGGGGAGTTGTTCAAGAATGTTCTATAAGTACCTAGAATATTCTTGATAAATTTAAAATATTTACATTGTAGAAATGTTCTAGTATTATAGTTGTAAAATATTCTAGAATGATCTATAACAATATTTTAATAAGTGTGTTGATTCTTCCAAGGATCCTATAAATATGGTGGTCTCCCTCCATTTTGTACAACACAACATACAATACAAGCTTAGTGCTATTATAAATTTATTTTTTATCATTCTTTTTCTTCCATCAAATCCTTCTTTCTACATTTTTTTTTTCTATAAATTAGTTCTTCTAGGTAGTTGGCCTCCCACAAGTCCAACACTTTTTACTCGCATTCGGATACATTGTTTCAGACATTGATTCGCTTGATGTACATTTATAAGCTCCAACATTGGCTTGTTGGCACTCCCGCAGATGCTGTAGATAACAAACAACAACAGGCATGAATGTTATGGATCAGATAAAATATCGTTATAAAACTACCAGAAGAGCGCGATTCGTAACCCAAGATAAAATACATAAAATTAACCAATTTTTTTTTCCAGAAATTATATCAAAAAAAAATTATTGGATAAACCGAACTCATTGTATCCTTCCTTTTCCTAACCGTTAAATTGCATGAAAATATGTGCATGCATATATTCCAATGTAATATAACAGTTGGCATAGAAGATGTACGATGACACCGACACACAGAATAATTTCTCCAAAATGTCGAGTAGCCAACTTTGACAAACTCTGCCCTACGACACCATATCCGCCCTCATAGGCGAGAATAAATTAATCTTCTTCGGTCATTCCCCACATTAATTAGATGGTATCAAGATATATACTTATATAATTCCTCCGATCCAATTTGTTTGCAATCTAGTAAACATCTAGACTGAAACACAAGACCAAGACAATTAGCAATTGCATGTTTGAAGGTCCAGCTTTTTTTCCGATCATAACGTCATTATAAAATTTAGAAAATTTACTGTAGCAAAATAAATTTATATTAAATTCATACAAACGAAATAAGTTTGGATAATTTTGAAATAGAGACAGAGTCAGCCAACAATTATGGCAGGAACAAAAAAAAAACGAACACGTAGGCAAACAAAATTAAAAGTGGACTCCACAAGTCCAAATTCCGCCAACACTGTTGGCTGAATTTGTGCAAGCTAACAGTGTTGGCAGAATTTGGCCTTGTGGGCTCGCGGGTTGGTTTGGGTGGTTGGATTTTGTTTGGTTGGTTTGGTTTGGTTTGGTTTGCTTGGTTTATTTTATTAGTTTGTTTTAATTAGTTATGTTTTGATTTTTTTTTTTATTTAGTTTAGTTTTGAAATTTGATTTAAGAAAATAAATTTTAACAAAATAAAATTAAAATAAATTAATTGTAAAGAAAAATTTAGAAATATTTTTTTTGAAAATTTGCATCCAGGACATCAAAATTTGTATAAATTCTTTCTGAAGCATCAAAATTTAAAAAATTTCGAAAAAAGCATCAAACGTCCTATGGATTTATATTTTTTTAATATTATATTCCTATCGTTAATTTTTTCGCTGTTAACAGACGTTAAAAAAAATAATAATAATAAAAATCTGCGGTAAGAATATTACGTCTGCCGTCGAGCAGACTTAGAACGGCCATAACTGTAAACCCCCTGATTTTTCAGGATTTAAAAAAAAATCAATTTTCACAAATTTTTTGAAATTTTCTGGGATCTTTAAATAATTAAAAACAAGGTAATTTAGATTTAAATAAATTTAAAATATTTTTATTAAATATTAAAATATTATAAAAATAATATTTTTGGGTGTAAAATAAAATAATAGACATAGGGTAATTTTCTTGTAATTTATTGGACCCCGAAAATATTTTTAAAGACCTAAAAACTAATTAATTATTAAACCAAAATAAATCCTAATATAAACCCGGTTTATTTTCTAACTGAACCAACCCGAACCGGACCGACCCTGTTTAGTCAAACCCAACCCAAACCCTAGCGGGTCGGATCCGGGCACGTTAGCTGACCAGACCCGACCCGCCTGAACCTTTCTCCTTCCCCCGAATCCCGACCGCCGCGGAAACCGTCGTCTCCTCCGTTCACATCCCCCACCGCCTCCGACGCCTCGCTGATCCGCCGACGAAACCGCCAGAACCCTCGCCTCCTCGCTCTGTCTCGTCTCCCAGCGTCTCTCCACCTCCCTAACGTCCGCCGGACCGCCTCCTATATAAACCCCTCTCCGTCAACCAACGCCACCACCGCCTCACCCCGTCGTCTCCCCAGCACCGCGAGCAGCCCTGAGGATCCCCTCCCTCCAGCCGCCACCGTCTCCGCCACCGTCTCCTCGCCCCCTCGCCGCGGATCTCCTCCTCCGCCGTGAACCCGAGCCCGATCCAGCCCCCGCTGCACCGTGTCCCCTGCGCCTAGCCGCCTCCAGCTCCGGCAGCCCTGGTCAACGACCCCGACGAGCCGACGACCCTAACGAGAAGCCGTCACCAGCTCCGGCCATCTCCGGCGGCTGGAAACCCTAACCGTAACCCTAGCCGCCGTGTCGCGAAGCGCGTTTCAGCACTCTACGGAGCCCTATTCAGGTAGTCGTTTCTCTCTCCTCGCTGCCCCATTTTCAGTTCCGTCTGCTGTGACGCGAACCCTGCATGACCCTCTCGATACCCGTGTAATTCACTCGGTGTGTCGCGTCCTGTGGCGATCGCAAACTACGATCCAAAATCAGGAAAATATTTGTCCTGTTTTTCCCTGGAACTGAGTGTGCCCCGCCAAACTGTAAACCCCCTAAAATTTTCTGATATTCTAAAAATCAAATTTTGGAATTTATATGCAATTTACATAGGCCCTGTAGTGAGTTTGTAATTTTTAATTGCCAATAATTAACATTAAAATGATAGGAAAATATGATTTTATGGTGTAAAATAAAAAAGCGGACTTAGGATAATTTTCTGAGATTTTATTGGGCATCGGACCTATTTTAAAAGCCTAAAAACTATTTTCTAAAAATTAAATTAATTATTCTGTTATTATTATTATTATTATTATTATTATTATTATTATTATTATTATTATTATTATTATTATTATTATTATGTTTTATATTGTTTTTGGGCCCGGCCCGGCCCAGTGGGCCGAGCCCGTCAGCACCTATTGAACCCAGCCCGCCTAACCAGCTTAGCGGGTCGGGCGGGTCCACTCACCCGAACCCGACCCGGACCCGCATCGTCCCCTCACCCTCTCCCACGTTCGACCCCGCGGAATCCGGCCGCGTTCTCCGGCGACGTGGCCGGAGAACCTCCCCACGACGCCACTCCCTCCGGACCCCTCGCCCACGACCCTCCCCCGACCTCGGCCTTTCCTCTCGAGCCAACTCCCTATAAAGCCCCCTACTCCTCTTCCCTCTTCCCTCATCTTCCCCCACACCGTGCCCTAGCTCCGCCGCGCCGGAACCCTACTCCGACGACCCGAGACCCCCATCCACCTCCCTCTCAGCCGTCCTCCTCCCCGCCGTGACCTCCAGCGCCCCTTCCCCTTCCTCCTCCCCCAGGCGGAGCCGACCCCGGCCTCCAGAAACCCCCCCCCCGCTGTTCGAGCTGCCGGCCGACCCCCTCGGCGTCGCCCAGCCCCTCCGGCAGAGCCGCAGTTACCGCCCCGAGTCGCCTCGACCGTCGGCCAGTTCCCCAGAGCCCCGGACACGCGGACACAGCCCTGAATCCTAGCCCTAGCCGAGGACACGTGTCCAGGATACGATTCGGACACAGAAAACCCCGGTTTCTCGGGTCCCCTTCAGGTACTCGTATCTTGCAACTCGGATCTCCGTTTTCGATTCTGTAAATTTCTACGCGAAGCCTGTATGACCCTCTCGGTGCCCGGATAAACCGCTCGGGGCATCGCGTCATGTGGTGATCGCACACCGCGATCCAAAAAAGAAAAAACCAGACCCTGTTTCACCCCGGAACTGAGTGCGCCCCGCCAAACGGGATGACTTGGTCGCGTGCGGTCTTCACAGATACGTGCGCCTCGTCGATACGGACGTATGGGATTTCGCGGAAGCTGATTCGGGTGTGCGTGCACACCGGAATCAACGCGTATCCGCGGACATCGCTCCGTATCCGCCTTTTCTGTATTTTACCCTAACTTCGTGCACACATGTCAGATCGAGACAAAACTTGCGCCATCGGACTCGTAGCGATACGCTGGTCCTGTGGGTCAAGTTTGGTTCAATTCTGAGAACGTTGACGAAATCGCGTGTCGTGGGCCCCACATGTCCCGCTCGACGGGCGATTTCGTGATCGGCTCATCGGAATTCAAATCTGAAAGTTCCGTTGGGTTCGTATCAGCGTTCTTGACCTGTTGACACTAAGTTTGGTAAATTTGGAGACCATTGACCCTGACACATTTTTCGGTGCAAAGCGGGCCCACCGGTGGACCCCGTTTTGGGCCGAAATTGTCGTTTCTGCCCTTGTCTCCAAATTGGACCCAAGGACAGGCGTTCCTAGCTGTTTGACACCTTCTGAGCGTGATGGTACTATTTATTTCAGCTTTCGGAGACATCTCTAGAAATTTCCGAAACCAGGACCTAAGTGGAATTCAAACCTCAGGCAAGTGCACCTTGCCAAACTTGCAGTCATTATTTTCTTATTTTCTGTAAAAATACTCTGCTGGATTTCTTGTACAAATTCTTATAAACTGATTTAAACTGCTTAACCTAGGGAACGTATGACGTACCCAGTGTCCGATCATAGTCGGGTACCGACACCGTACGCGGTGTTGGGTTCGTCATTTAGAGATTGATTTACGATTCCCTTACTTTGTACTTGACCTATCAAGTACCCTACAACCCAGGACACTTGACACTATCATGGACAGAATTCTCCTGAGATATTCGTGGGGATTCTGAATAGGATACAGGACTTGACAGAGTTATTTATTTATAGACAGTATGACTTGTTGCATTAGTTATAATCCCGCTAACATGGACATGAGACGTTATGGTCATGGCTTGCATGATTACATTGGGTGGGGAGAGACACACAGGCTACAGGCTGTTCTATATATATATCTACTATTATTGTGAGGTTGTAGACTCTCCAGCAGAGCTAGACCCTTTACGTGTTATTACTGCTACCGGTTCCCCGACACAGAGCTTGTAGCGGTCTCAGCCTGAGTACTAGTGTTGCTCTCATTTGCATATCACATAGATGGTTAGTTACTTAGTTACCCTGCTGTTTCATTATTTATTGCACTGCTTATTCATTTTGGCTTGTATTATTTGTGCCTTGCTATGTCCACTGAGGACCTGGAATGGATTATGTCCCCAGGTTTAGCTGAGGAGCAGTATCCCGAGATATACGGGACCGGAGCTGAAGCTATTACTGGAGCTGAACCAAGCACTGAAGATGAGGTGACTGCCGAGGACTTCTCCTGAGTGCTTGTTCCAGTACTCAGTATTTATTTCATGTTTACATCTTTTGTTCCTGGCCTATAGAGCCAGCTTATTCAGACTTAAGTCGGATTGTTTCTCCGACTGACTTGCTGTGATGATGTTGCTACATTTCCATTTTGATTATGCAGTTTATTTCTTTATCTTTATGGATGAGATTAGTGTGACTTGTGTAGTAGACCTTACTTACAGCTTAAGTACGCCCTGATGGCTCCATTAAATTGGGTTATCCATCGGTGCGTGCTGCTGGCCAGTGCTACGCATCTCCAGTCCCTCGGCATTTTGGGACTGGGGCGTGATATAGTTTTTGTGGTGGCCCATGCAGGTCCAAACTAAATTGTTCGGTTTCAACTTAGGGACCGAACAGGCCTGCAATAAGATAGGATAATTTATAGGATCTCATCCATTATTGAATCGTTTTTGAACTCTATGTCGAATTCAATTTAATTGCTTGAATTGCATCCTGTTTTGATTTCTCTGTGCGTTCTCATTGTTTTCTTTTGATGCAGAGAAATGGATCCCAGACATGGTGACGAGACCCCCTTGGGTACACCGACTGAAGCAGGGTTTACCTGCGAGGCTGGAACGACGCCAGATATTAGAGGACAATCCTCTCAGAGCAATCAAACTGGCCAGCCAAGTTCCAGGTTCAGGCGTGATGACATCCCGCCTCCTCCCTAGTTCCCTCCTGTGATGCCTGTCTTTCCCCCAGGACAGGCAATGGACGGTCAGCAAATATTCCAGATGTTCTACGCCATGATGCAGGCACAACAACAGAGGCCCAACGTCATAAGGCCGAGAACCTAAGGAACAGCCTGGTCGCAGCATTGGAGCATGCAAATCCACCAAATAGGCGGCCAGCGACGAGATCTATTATGGATTTCTGTCAACTCAAGCCCCGTACCTTCTCGGGCAAGGAAGGACCAACTGAAGTGCATGAATGGCTTACAAACACACAACATCAGTTGGAGGCCGCCGAACTACCAAGGGACAAATGGATGACTGCCGTCAGGATGCAACTGACGGACAACGCGCATCATTGGTGGCTGTCCGAAGAAAGAAGGCTCGGACATGATCAGGTTACCTGGGAGGAGTTCTCCAGACTCTTCCAGGAAATGTACATCCCTGCTGTGGCTCGGTCAGAACTCCAAGACAGATTCAACCGCCTAATCCAGGACAACATGACGGTGGAGGAATATATCGCCGAATTCATTCGCCTGAGCCGCTTCGCCCCTTCGCTAATTCCTACCGAAGAGGAGAAGGCGGAGAAGTTCTTTGATGGGCTCAGGTTCGAGCTTCAGAAGTTAATCGGATCAGTCGTGCCCACCTCTTACACCGACGTCCTAGCTGCAGCACGTCGGCTGGAGCGCGTTACTCGGAGGGAATCAAGCCTGAAACGTCCCTTCTCCTCAGCACCGTCCAAGTCATCACCCGGGGAATCTGCTAAACGGTCCCAGAAGAGCCCGCCTCCAAGAGCAGCAACTAAGAACCTGCCTACTTGCCACTACTGCAGCAAGGTAGGACATATTGAAAAGGAATGTCGACGCAAGCTGGGACTCTGCCTGGTTTGCGAATCTGGACAACACTTCTCCAAGGACTGCTCGGAACGTCGAAAGGGAGTTCCGAATCGACCAGCTCCACCTGCAGCTCTTCCAGCTGGGGGAGCAACACAGACAGGGCCTGGAGGAGCCAGGCCACCTCTACCACCTCAGGCAGCACTGTTCCAACAAGCTCGTCAGCAAAGGGGTCCCGCTCAGGGACGAGGTCAGGCATATGCACTAGCAGTCACTGAGGAAGCTACTGCAGGCGAAGTGATAGCAGGTACCATATTAGTAGCTTCAATTTCTGCTGTAGCATTATTTGATTCTGGAGCTTCGCATTCATTTATTGCTGCTAGCTTCGTAGCCACACATAGAATAGCTACCGCACCTCTCTCGAAGATGAAGAGAATACTAACGGGAGGTGGAATTATCCCGGTTAGTGATACTTGTAGATCATGTTCGGTAGTAGTCTGTGGCCGAGAGATGCGAGCCCAATTTCTGATCTTTTCTTTGCCTGATTACGATGTTGTACTTGGTATGGACTGGTTAAGTCAGTACCATGCGACACTGGATTGCCGGCTTGGAAAAGTGATATTTAGACCCCCTAGCCTTCCTGAGTTTGAATTTCTACGAGGAGCTGTAGAACAAGGGGTCCAGCCAACTCTTAGGGTATTGACTGTAGAAGAAGATTCAAGTTACCCAAGAGTCATAACGGAATTTGTGGATGTGTTTCCCGACGATCTTCCAGGTTTACCACCTGATCGGGAGATAGAATTCACAATAGACCTAACTCCAGGAGCCTAACCTATCACTTCATCGGTATATCGGCTAGCACCTAAGGAGTTAGTGGAGCTGAAAACACAAGTTGACGACCTTCTGGAGAAGGGATTTATCCGGCCCAGTGTTTCACCATGGGGAGCACCTATACTTTTTGTACCCAAGAAGGACGGATCTGTACGGCTGTGCATTGATTACAGAGCCCTTAATGCTGTAACTATTAAGAATCGGTACCCACTACCATGCATTGATGATTTGTTTGACCAATTGAGTGGTGCTAAGGTATTCTCAAAGATTGACCTTAGATCCGGTTATCACCAGATTAGGGTGAAGAAGGAAGATATCCCAAAGACGGCCTTCAGAACTAAGTATGGGCATTATGAGTTCCTAGTTATACCGTTTGGTTTAACCAACGCACCCGCCGTATTTATGAGTTTGATGAACGGGGTCTTCCATCAGTACTTGGATAAGTTCGTAGTGGTATTCATTGATGATATCCTAATCTACTCCAAGAACCACGAAGAGCACGAGGAACACCTTAGAATTGTGCTAGAAACCTTGAGAAGGGAGAAGCTATATGCCAAGCTCAGCAAATGTGAGTTCTGTATGGACAAGGTACCATTCTTAGGGCATATTATCTCGGGTGAAGGACTGTCTGTGGACCCAGAGAAAGTCATTGCTATAGAAACCTGGCCTACCCCTACCTCTGTTGCGGAAGTGAGAAGTTTTCTTGGACTTGCTGGGTATTACCGGCGGTTCGTAGAAAATTTTTCAAGGATCGCAGAGCCGATGACTAAGCTGACACGGAAGGATCAGGAGTTCATATGGACGGAAGAATGCCAGAATGCCTTTGAAGAATTAAAAAGGCGTCTAACGACAGCACCAGTCTTGACTCTTTCCTCAGGGTCAGGAGGTTTTGTTGTTTACAGTGATGCGTCCGGTAGTGGACTAGGTTGTGTCTTGATGCAACATGGCAAGGTTATCGCTTATGCATCGAGGCAGCTGAAGGTCCACGAGAAGAACTACCCAACACACGACCTGGAGCTAGCTACAGTGATTTTTGCATTGAAGATCTGGAGACATTATCTGTATGGAGAAAAGGTCGAGATATTCACTGATCATAAGAGCTTGAAGTATGTTTATACACAAAAGGAGCTCAACATGAGGCAACGGCGTTGGCTTGAGTTGATGGTGGACTTTGACATCGATCTGCAGTACCACCCGGGGAAAGCAAATGTGGTAGCCGACGCCCTCAGCAGAAAACCCTCGGCTTATTTCTTAACGGAGCAACCTCAGCTATTACAAGACTTGCAAGATCTTCAGATAGAGGTTGTTCTACCTGGACAAAATGGTTTGCTGGCTAACCTTGAAGTGAAGTCATCGCTGGTGGAGAGAATCAAGGAAGCTTTGCCTAATGATGCCAGATTCTGAAGGCTGAGAGAAAGAACAGAAGCAGGCTTGCAGACGGGACTTTGTATCCACGAGGACGGAACATTAAGGTGCGAAAATCGCCTATTTGTTCCAAATGGAGAATTAAGGCAGGAATTGATGACAGAAGCCCATAGCTCCATATACTCGGTTCATCCAGGAGGAACCAAGATGTACCGGGACCTAAGACAATATTACTGGTGGCATAGAATAAAAAGAGAAATTGCCCGCTTCGTGGCAAAATGCTTAGTCTGCCAGCAGGTGAAGGCCGAGCACCAAAGGACTGCAGGTATGTTGCAGCCACTTCCCATCCCTGAATGGAAGTGGGAGCATATTACCATGGACTTTGTCACTGGATTTCCAAGAAGCCCTAGTGGTAAGGATGCAGTATGGGTCATCGTGGATCGGCTCACTAAGTCGGCTCACTTCTTGCCGTTCAGAGTTGGACAATCCACGGAAGTACTAGCCGACATGTATATGCGACAGATCGTAAAATTACATGGAGTGCCGGTTAGTATTGTATCAGATCGAGACTCGAGATTTATATCTCACTTCTGGCGAAGCATGCAAGAGAGTCTCGGCACCAGGCTCAAGTTCAGTACTGTAGCGCCCCGCTCCGCGTCGGCGCTATGTACAAGTGGGATCGACTTGCTTGCTCGAACGGAAGTCTTCTCGGAGAGTTCCCGACCGATTAATCAAGGTGAGTGGGCAGAACTGCATTCTCTGATTCTTGCATGACTTAATAATGAATCTGAGTTTTTGAATGCTTGTTTGCTTAAGAAGAATATTTTCATAAGAAGTATGATAGAACCGACTCAGCATGCTAATAAGAGAACTCGCATAGCTTGTCACTGAAACGAATCTGTTGCTTAATAAGAGAAATGGAAATGCTTGTCAGAATGAGATAGAACCATTGCCATGCTAAAGAGATATAAGAAATGTTGCATGCTTAGAAACACCGACACAGCTCAAACGAACTCTTGCCATGCTAAGAAAATAAGTAAACGAAATGCCTGAAATGTGTTCCTTGAATATGCTAGAAAGAAAGAGATAGTTTTTGCATGTTAAATAAGAATCAATCGTGCTTGTCAAAAATATGTTTTGCTTGTCTGTTTTGCTATATCGAACTGCTGCCTTTGATTCGTATATGCATAGACTAATAGTGCACCCTGATGTTCCGTGCCTTCGGGTTCCAGGGGGGTGTGCTATTAGATATGTGAAAAGATGTGTTTGCTTGAATAAGAAGAAGAGTATAGTCTAATAGTCCGCCCTGATGTTCCGTGCCTTCGGGTTCCAGGGGGGGGTGTGGCTATTAGATTGTTATGTGTTTGTGAATGTGAATGTGATTGTTGCATTGGTCTCGGACAACTTGTGCATAAGGTAATAGTCTCTCGGTCGATTCCTGAGGCACTGGGAATCGGTCGGTCCGGAAGGGATTGTATAGCACCCTGATGTTCCGTTCCGAAAGGATCTAGGGGGGGTGTTGTTTGTTGTCCATCAATGAGTTTCTCAGGACCGTCATATAGATAGGGCGCATGCTAGGTTTACCTTCTTGCATACCTATCATTGTGACACCAGAAGATGGATTCATAAGTTTGTTCATAAGGTGCATATTGTGACTAACTTGTGTGTCTGCTGCAGGGATAACCGTTCGGCTATGGGGTAAGAAATATGAGTTTATGCATGAGCACGCATGTTCATTTTGTCTGCATCATAGAATTTATCTGATAGTGTTGCATGCATCTGCATCGGTCGGACAATGACTATTAGTGCAGAGCTGAACCTTGGTTACGGCTGCTTCGGCAGTAATGTGCAGCCATGTGTCACAGCTGCTAGTAGGATCAGAATGTGAGTCATTGGTTAGCTGGATTACCGCTACCGATCCTGAGTTTCTCGGGGACCGACCTCTGATTGATAGTTCTACTTGTGTGCTTGTTATGTTTGCCTCAATTCGTTATGCTCAGTCTGCTAAATAAGCTTTGCCCCTAAGAGTTAGACTTGTGTTGCACAATACATGCTGCGCACTACACGATAGAGCACTGTCCCGATTCGTATGCTTATAGTTTCGATATGCAAACCGTGTTCAAGTTATGTTTTCAAAGATGTAATCTGACTATAGTTCTGAACTGCATGAAATGAACTTAGGTAAAACTAGCAAGATCACTAGTAATGCAATGTTTTGCCACATGATTACTTAGTGTGGGTTTCAGGGGGTGTAGCTTCTGTTCAGTTGCCTTATCTCACCAGTACTTGTATTAAGTGCTGACCCACCAACAGTCTGCTTGTTCTCAGGTGCCCGTTCATTCGTGGAAGCGATAGCCGTGCCTCATCCCAAGAAACCGGAAATCTGGAGACGATGCCTGGAGCTGCATCGAGTTTGTGCCTGCTTTGAGCTGCTTTCAAATAGAGGGACATAATGTATGGAACGGTATCATTGTAACCGAGAGAAGAGTGCTTGAGCGAATTGTAACCTCGGCCATGCGCCGCTTGTAACATTTATGAATATCAATAAAGGAGCTTGTTTCATGTGCCATTGTGTTCTTTACTTTTCTGCAATATATGTGTGCCGCTGCTTCAGATATTGAATAGCTTACTTGCCCTTGTTTCAAAGCTTTGGCCTTGTGCAAGCGCACTTTAGGCTTGCACGGCATCACGCCCGAGCGAGGACGGTCGGTTCCGTAGGGACCAAAGCGAGGACGAACGGCCCTGCGGGACCGGGGCGTGACAAGTACTGCCTATCATCCTCAGACAGACGGACAGTCAGAGCGCACAATTCAGATCCTAGAAGACATGCTGCGATCTTGTATACTGGACTTCGGAGGATCTTGGGAAGATCACCTGCACTTAGTGGATTTCTCCTACAACAACAGCTATCAGGCAAGCATTCAGATGGCACCTTTCGAGGCGTTGTACGGAAGGAAGTGTAGATCTCCAATATGCTGGAGCGATGTTGGCGAACGTCAAATACTGGGTCCAGAGTTGGTAACAGAGACAGTGGAGAAAGTAAAACAGATTCAGAACCATCTCCGTGCAGCCCAGGATAGACAGAAGCACTGGGCCGATGCACACAGACGACCCCTGGAGTTCAAGGAAGGAGAGCATGTATTTTTGAGGATCTCGCCCACTAGAGGTACTATCAGATTTGGCAGCAGAGACAAGTTAAGCCCAAGGTACATTGGGCCATTTGATATCTTGGAGCGCATTGGTGAGGTGGCTTACCGTCTTGTATTACCTCCATCCTTAGAGGGAGTGCATGATGTATTCCACGTCTCACAGCTGAGGAGGTATGTGACGGACCCAAGCCATATAGTTGATCATTCTGAGATTTTAGTGGGACTTAGCCTGAGATACGAAGAGCAGCCAGTGGGTATACTCGACACCAGCGAGAAGATACTGCGTGGGCAGACAATCAGGCTGGTTCGAGTAGCTTGGAAGCAACACTCTCCTGGCGAATCGACCTGGGAGCGAGAAGATATTATGCGGCAGCGTTATCCACATTTATTTGCAGAATCAGGTAGAACCTAAGCATTCTTTAAATTCTGTAGAATCGTGCCTTTATAGTTTATCCTTCGATTGCGAGGACGCAATCCTCTTAAGGGGGGTAGATTGTAAACCCCCTAAAATTTTCTGATATTCTAAAAATTAATTTTTGGAATTTATATGCAATTTACATAGGCGCTGTAGTGAGTTTGTAATTTTTAATTGCCAATAAATAACATTAAAATGAAAGGAAAATATGATTTTATGGTATAAAATAGAAAACCGGACTTAGGGTAATTTTTTGAGATTTTATTGGGCATCGGACCTATTTTAAAAGCCTAAAAACTATTTTCTAAAAATTAAATTAATTATTCTGTTATTATTATTATTATTATTATGTTTTATATTGTTTTTGGGCCCGGCCCGGCCCAGTGGGCCGAGCCCGTCAGTACCTATTGAACCCAGCCCGCCTAACCAGCTTAGCGGGTCGGGCGGGTCCACTCACCCGAACCCGACCCGGACCCGCATCGTCCCCTCACCCTCTCCCACGTTCGACCCCGCGAAATCCGGCCGCGTTCTCCGGCGACGTGGTCGGAGAACCTCCCCACGACGCCACCCCCTCCGGACCCCTCGCCCACGACCCTCCCCCGACCTCGGCCTTCCCTCTCAAGCCAACTCCCTATAAAGCCCCCTACTCCTCTTCCCTCATCTTCCCCCACACCGTGCCCTAGCTCCGCCGCGTCGGAACCCTACTCCGACGACCCGAGACCCCCATCCACCTCCCTCTCAGCCGTCCTTCTCCCCGCCGTGACCTCCAGCGCCCCTTCCCCTTCCTCTTCTTCCTCCTCCCCCAGGCGGAGCTGACCCCGGCCTCCAGAAACCCCCCCCCCCCCGCTGCTCGAGCTGCCGGCCGACCCCCTCGGCGCCGCCCAGCCCCTCCGGCAGAGCCGCAGCCACCGCCCCGAGTCGCCTCGACCGTCGGCCAGTCCCCCAGAGCCCCGGACACGCGGACACAGCCCTGAACCCTAGCACTAGCCGAGGACACGTGTCCAGGATACGATTCGGACACAGAAAACTCCGGTTTCTCGGGTCCCCTTCAGGTACTCGTATCTTGCAACTCGGATCTCCGTTTTCGATTCTGTAAATTTCTACGCGAAGCCTGTATGACCCTCTCGGTGCCCGGACAAACCGCTCGGGGCATCGCGTCCTGTGGTGATCGCACACCGCGATCCAAAAACAGGAAAAACCAGACCCTGTTTCACCCCGGAACTGAGTGTGCCCCGCCAAACGGGACGACTTGGTCGCGTGCGGTCTTCACAGATACGTGCGCCTCGTCGATACGGACGTGTGGAATTTCGCGGAAGCTGATTCGGGTGTGCGTGCACACCGGAATCAACGCGTATCCGTGGACATCGCTCCGTATCTGTCTTTTCTGCATTTTACCCTAACTTCGTGCACACACGTCAGATCTAGATGAAACTTGCGCCATCGGACTCGTAGCGATACGCTGGTCCTGTGGGTCAAGTTTGGTTCAATTCTGAGAACGTTGACGAAATCGCGTGTCGTGGGCCCCATAGGCCCCGCTCGACGGGCGATTTCGTGATCGGCTCATCGGAATTCAAATTTGAAAGTTCTGTTGGGTTCGTATCAGCGTTCCTGACCTGTTGACACTAAGTTTGATGAATTTGGAGACCATTGACCCTGACACGTTTTTCGGTGCAAAGCGGGCCCACCGGTGGACCCCGTTTTGGGCCAAAATTGCCGTTTCTGCCCTTGTCTCCAAATTGGACCCAAGGACAGGCGTTCCTAGCTGTTTGACACCTTCTGAGCGTGA
The DNA here is from genome assembly GCA_036927795.1 of Iris macrosiphon. NCBI lineage: Eukaryota > Viridiplantae > Streptophyta > Magnoliopsida > Asparagales > Iridaceae > Iris > Iris macrosiphon. Next base: position 190,796,991 of record JAYESA010000006.1, on the reverse strand, counting down.
TGGTACTATTTATTTCAGCTTTCGGAGACATCTCTGGAAATTTCCGAAACCAGGACCTAAGTGGAATTCAAACCTCAGGCAAGTGCACCTTGCCAAACTTGCAGTCATTATTTTCTTATTTTCTGTAAAAATACTCTGCTGGATTTCTTGTACAAATTCTTATAAACTGATTTAAACTGCTTAACCTAGGGAACGTATGACGTACCCAGTGTCCGATCATAGTCGGGTACCGACACCGTACGCGGTGTTGGGTTCGTCATTTAGAGATGGATTTACGATTCCCTTACTTTGTACTTGACCTATCAAGTACCCTACAACCCAGGATACTTGACACTATCATGGACAGAATTCTCCTGAGATATTCGTGGGGATTCTGAATAGGATACAGGACTTGACAGAGTTATTTATTTATAGACAGTATGACTTGTTGCATTAGTTATAATCCCGCTAACATGGACATGAGACGTTATGGTCATGGCTTGCGTGATTACATTGGGTGGGGAGAGACACACAGGCTACAGGCTGTTCTATATATATCTACTATTATTGTGAGGTTGTAGACTCTCCAGCAGAGCTAGACCCTTTACGTGTTATTACTGCTACCGGCTCCCCGACACAGAGCTTGTAGCGGTCTCAGCCTGAGTACTAGTGTTGCTCTCATTTGCATATCACATAGATGGTTAGTTACTTAGTTACCCTGCTGTTTCATTATTTATTGCACTGCTTATTCATTTTGGCTTGTATTATTTGTGCCTTGCTATGTCCACTGAGGACCTGGAATGGATTATGTCCCCAGGTTTAGCTGAGGAGCAGTATCCCGAGATATACGGGACCGGAGCTGAAGCTATTGCTGGAGCTGAACCAAGCACTGAAGACGAGGTGACTGCCGAGGACTTCTCCTGAGTGCTTGTTCCAGTACTCAGTATTTATTTTATGTTTACATCTTTTGTTCCTTGCCTATAGAGCCAGCTTATTCAGACTTAAGTCGGATTGTTTCTCCGACTGACTTGCTGTGATGATGTTGCTACATTTCCATTTTGATTATGCAGTTTATTTCTTTATCTTTATGGATGAGATTAGTGTGACTTGTGTAGTAGACCTTACTTACAGCTTAAGTACGCCCTGATGGCTCCATTAAATTGGGTTATCCATCGGTACGTGCTGCTGGCCAGTGCTACGCATCTCCAGTCCCTCGGCATTTTGGGACTGGGGCGTGACAAAAACGGAACTTGGTCGTGTGCGGACTTCACCGAAAGGTGCGCGCCGTTAATACGGACGTATGAGATTTCTTGAAAGTTGATTTGGATGTGAGTGCACACAGAAATCAATGCGTATCCGTCGACAACACCCCGTATCGTCCCTATTCTGGAACTCGTTGTAACTTTGTGTACACACGTCGTATCGAAACGAAACTTGTGCCATCGGACTCGTAGCAATACGCTGGTCCTGTGACCCAAGTTTGGTTCGATTCTGAGAACGTTGACAAAATCACGTAGACTCCACTTGACGGGCAATTTTGTGATCGGCTCATCGGAATCCAGTTCTGGATATTCCGTTGAGTTCGTATCATCGTTCTGGACCTGTTGACACTAAATTTGACGAATTTGGAGAACATTGTCTCTGACACATTTTTCGGTGCGAAGCGGGCCACATGTGGACCCTGCTTTGACCAAGAACTGTTATTTTTGCCCCTATGTCCAAATTGGACTCAAGGACATGCATTTCTAGCTATTTGATGTCTTCTGAATCTGATGATGATATTTATTACAGCAACCGGAGGAGTGCCTGCAAATCCCACTGATACTGGAGCAGTAGTTGGAGTCAGAATTCCAGACAAGTGTACCTTGCCAAAACTTGCAGTACCTGCTTCATATTGTTGTCTTGATTTATTCATATGTTGTAGATTAACCTAGGACCGCGTGACATTATTTAGCGTCCGAATAATATTCGGGTGTCAATACTGTACGCAGAGTTATGTAATATCACATAGACATGGATACCGAGACCCTATACATTCTCGTGCTTGTCTTATCAGGTAAGACATACCTCATGACACCTGACACTATTCATGAGACATAATCTTCCTGAGATATTCATGGTGATTCTGTATAGGATACATCTTTCATGACATATACTTTATTCATATGCTTAGCTATCTTTATGACTTGCTGCATCTGTTAGAGGTCATGATCTTGCGTGTCATTGACATGAGACGTGTGATTACATTGGGTGGGGAGAGTATTACCATACAAAAGGCTGATTATATATATATATTATTTTACTGGAGGTGCCTTAGACTCTGACACAGAGCTTTGGTACATTACTGGCCCTTCGAGAGAATACTGCTATGGGTTTCCCCGACACAGATCCTATAGTAGTCTCAGCCCAAGTATGATTAAAACTCTCACTTGCATATCACTTAGCTGGTTACATAGTTTACCCTATTGTTTTATTTATTGCTGCACTGCATTATTTTGGCATGAGTTATTTTGTACCTTGCTATGTCCCCTGAGGACCTGGATCCGGATATATGTCCCCAGGATTAGCAGACGAGATCTATCCCGAGATATACGGGACAGGAGCATTAGCAGGAGCAGGAGCAGGAACAGTAGCAGTCACTAGAGCAGTACCAGAACCAGAACCAGAAGACGAGTGATCTCCGAGGATATCTTTTGAGTATATGCTTTATCCATACTCAGTTTTTGCTGATGTTTCTTGTATCTTGATTATTGTATCAGACTCATTATTGGGTTGTTCCCCGAGTTATATTTATTGAGACTTGATATTGCATTATGATTCTGATATTGACGTATTCATTTCTGTGGATGAGTTTAGTATAGTAGACCCTTATTGTTGTATTATAGCTTAAGTACATCCTGATGGGTCCATTAAATTGGGTTTGCCCATCGGCATGTATTGCTGGCCATTGCCACGTGTCTAGTCCCTCGATATTTTGGGACTGGGGTGTGACAATAACTATTTGTTTTGAAATCGTTTTTCGTTAAACAATAAGTCGATTTGTATGTTTTCGACGAGAGTAACACAAATCGTGTTATCCGAAGAAAGACGCACATGTTATAGACAAAAATATAAAATTTAAAACTTTAAAGTATCATAACTTTTGACTGAGAGATCGAAACAAGGTTCAGTTTTGCCAAAATGATCGTATCGAAAAGTATTACGGGATAAACCGTTTCACTGTTTGACGGACTTCTAAAATTTTTAGAATCGCAAAAAAATAATGTTTCGACCTCCAAATTTTACTTTCGATAATTTTATTTTCGAATATTTAAAATTTACTGTAGCAAAATAAATTTATATTGGGTATGGGGGCCTACGGATTTAAAACGATGTTTCGACCTCCCAAAAAAAATTAGGAAAAATTTAAAAAAGAAAAAATTTAAATTAATTATTTTATGTCCATTATAAAAAAACTAATAAAATAAACCAAATAATCAAACCAAACCAATCAAAACAAACCACCCAAAAGAAAATTAACGATAGAAATATAATATTAAAAAATATAAACGCCCAAAGGACGTTTTGATGCTTTTTCGTAATTTTTTAAACTTTGATGCTTTAGATGGAATTTATATAAATTTTGATGCTTTGGATGCAAATTTCCAAAAACAATATTTCTAAATATTTTTTTACAATTAATTAGTTTTAATTTTATTTCGTTAAAGTATATTTTCTTAAATCAAATTCTAAAACTAAACTAAATAAAAAAAAACCAAAAAATAACTAATTAAAATAAACTAATAAAATAAACCAAACAAACCAAACCAAACCAACTAAACAAAATCCAACCACCCAAACTCACCCGCGGGCCCACAAGGCCAAATTCTGCCAACACTGTTGGCAGAATTTGGGCTTACAGGGTCCACTTTTGGTTTTTTTGCCTAAGTGTTCGTTTTTTTTGTTTTTTGCCAACACTGTTGGTGGACTCTGTCTCTATTTCAAAATTATCCAAACTTGTTTCGTTTGTATGAATTTAATATAAATTTATTTCGCTAGAGTAAATATTTTTTATAAAATTACTCTATATATCACACACTCAAGAGAAGAACGAACATAGCTAGACCGAATAATTAATTAATGATCTCCCAAGACATCAATCAAAACGAATTATTGAGCAAAATTGATTGGCCGGCTGGTCGGAGCACTCCAACTTGACGCTCTTCCACCCGAAGGGCGAGCACTGCGCCGCGTCAGCAGTGAGACGGGTGTGCGCCGGCCCTTGGCAGGCCACATCGTTGTAGAGGGAGATTGGCACGTCAGCGTAGTAGGTGAAGTCGTACGCGCTGAAGAGTACGAGGTCTCCGCACCCGCAGCCGATGTATTCGAACCTTGGTAAGGAGTCGCAGCCGGACTCCCCCCACACCTTCAGAATGCTACTGTGTGCGAGCTGGAGGGGCAACAGACCGAGAACCACAACGAGAACTGCCATCGCTACTGCGGCGACATTGAGCTTGCACCCGAAGGCCATGATCGATCGATGAGAGCTAGCTAGTATGTTATCTATCTATCTGCCTTGACATTGGTACGTTTATATATAGCCAGCCATGGAGATATATAATAAATTAGTTGATTTCCATCGAGACTTTGTCTAATTGTTAATGTCATCATCGTTTCGTTATGTAGCTAGCTAGAGACAGATAGATGGTCGAGAGAGAAATCCTAAACATATAAAATGAAAATGCAACTCCAAAACCATACACTTAATTTCTTGCAATCAAATTGGCTATATATAGCTGATCTCATCTTGCTTACCTATGACTTTATTACAGTGAAATTGGCCTATAGCGTGCTAATCTCGTCATTAATGATCAATATATCACCGTTTTGTTATGATCACGTTTTTAAGATTGTCCAGCTGTTGACATCATCGTTTTGTTATGATCAATCAAGGAAAATGTATAGAGACAAATGGTCGACAGAGAAACCTAAACATAGGACGGATACGCAACTCTAAAACCCTAGACTATTTCTTCCAATCAAATTGGCTATATATAGCTAATCTCATCTTGCTTATGTATGGTTTTCTTACGATCAAATTTGGCTATAGCTAATGTCATCTTGCTTACCTATGTTGGTCCTTGTTTCCCACATGTTTTCAATGAGCTAGAATGAGTGTTTGGAACTTGGTTCTTGTTTGCTCTTTTGTATATATAGAGAGAAAAATGTTAGGGTGTAGTTGGAGACATGGAACCTTACAAAACCATTCTAAGTTGGGATTAGTTAAAATGGAATTTGTATTTATAGATAGGGATTTGAACCCATAAAAGCCACGACGAAGAAGCAAAAATTCAGTCCGAAGGTCCTGCATCACATCTGAACCGCACTTGAACCGCACCACTACTCACATTAATTCTTCCACAAAAAATTAAATGTGCTTCCTCTATTGCTCAAACCTACAACCTGTTGGAAAGATATGACTCACTCTAACCACTTGAGCTAGAGGTCCATGTCATACTTTAGTACTTGAGATGTTTGCCATAGCAACTCATCAATATCCAAATACCAGAACACTGTCGTATATGTCTCTTTATATAATTCAGATACTCAGCTCGCATAGTTATATGTACAGAGTTTGCCTGTGTATATCAATGAACTTAATCAAGTATAGAAATGGATAAAAACATTGAAACTTCGTAGTACTCTCTATATTGAGAATAACACTCATTTTATGCAAGTTTATGTATATTTACGAAAATGGAAAGTTTGTGTGTGTTTAAGCGGCCATGGAAGAACACGTGCATCGCATTCATACAGAGCTGGACACAGGCATATTTAGAAGGGAAAAGTTAACTACATGTCATGGCTCTACATGTTAGTTATGCTTGAGCAAAAGCTCAACTTTTTTTTTTTTTAGTCCCACATTGGTTGGACCAATTTCTCCTTGTGTATATATATTAGTTCATCTTCATTACTTTCTTAAAAATGTTGTGTGGGGAACCCCTTGGGTCACACGCGCACGCCCCCGCTGCCGCATGCTCTTTATTTTTTGAACTAATTTGATTCATTCAAATTTTGAATGTTGAGGCTATATGTCCAGGTTCATTGAACCTAGTGACAGTTTCTGTAGCAGCTCATTTGACAGTTTTTTTTCACGTTTCTTTCCTTTTGTAATTGTTCCTTAATGACCTGTTTATGAGCCATTTACTGTCCTGTCCAGTGGCTGTGTCTTGGGACTGCCTATATACTGTGGTCTCTTCCTTCTTCATTATTTACAGAAAATCATCCTATGTGAAACCTCTCTCTCATTCCTCTCTCGAACCACATTCTGTTCTCTAAATCCTTGTTCTGGGCAGAGCTAAGTTCGGTCTCTCTTTTCGAGTTGTGTGCGACGAAGAGAATCCGGTAGTCAGGAGGGTTTTGCCACTAGGAGCTTCCGAAAAACGTCTGCACATAGACCTCGGATTAACTCTTAGGACAGTGCTTCGTGCACGACTTTTCCGGAGACCGGTAATAATTTTTTAGTTTCTTTATTCTCTTATAAATCTCTAAAAAATAATATATATTTATATTATAAGTACTACTAACAATACATAGGTATAATGTTAACATGGAAGAATACGTAGCTCTTGCTAAGAAGCAAACTAACTTGTTGCTTAGGAGAGACGATCGACCAAGGTTTTCAAATGTTAGATATCACCTGCTCAACATGTTACTCAGAATCCATCAACCACCTGCTCCTCAGCTGCCGAAGGCATTGCTTTGTGACCATTGATCATTCAGCTGCGGGATGAAGGATCAATAAGAATCACCTAACTTGCCAAGAGTGACAAAGTAGAGTTAACAACCAACCCAGAACACTTCCTTTAGGATATGTTTGGATAGGTGAGAGTGCATTGAAAGGGGGCTTGAAACTGTCACTTTCATTGCAAGTGACCGTTGGTGTAGGCAGTTTCTATGTTCGGCTATTTCATCAAATACACTTCCTCAAGTGATTGAGGGACGAGGGTAGCACATCAAATGGTGAACTAAATGGGGGTAGGTATAACACACACATAGGAATCGTCAGGTAAATCGACATTTAGTTATATGGCATGCCTAATCGTATTTTGGATTTAGAGTTCAGTTATAAGAAGCTCTACCAATAGTATAAATGTCCTTTTACCAGTTCTGAAGCATAATCTCCAAAATTGGTCTGAATATGCTCATTAGGTCAGGCAAAGCCCTTGCCTTTGCTACCCTATGCAAACCACTGGAAGTGGAAACTGCAGAGAACCTCAAACCAAATTAACTCAATCGATAGGTTTAGCCAGGTTTAAAGCATTTCCATCAACTACCAGAGACAATCAACATAGTTTGCAGTATCGGCTGATACCAATCCGACGCGGCCGATACCGATGTAGTTTGGCACTTCCCGATTCGATCTCCATTACTGATCGATACCGACATTGGAGGTTTCTTTTTCGGTCAATTCGACAAATAAAATTGAACGAGAAAGAAAAACAATCAGCAAGGGTGTAAAAGCATAATAAAGTTGTAAAAGCATGTAAAATGGTGAATTCCATCAACATAAGAGACTAAGATTTGGTAGAGAAAAGAAGACCCTTGATTTCTAATATTTTATTAAATCTGAAAACTATGACTAAAGGTATGTTCCTAATTTCTTTCGTGTTAAATTTCTAACACTTTCTAGCTTGTTGACCTACCAAATAAAGTCGAATTAGATGACAAGCAAGTTGACTACCTTTCCAAGTTTTCGTCCTCAAAAAGAGCAATTATTCCAATTGGAACATCAAGATGAAGGTTATATTAAGAGCACAAGATACAAGAGAGGTTGTCGAAATAGGCTATATTGAGCCACAAGATGAGGCTTAGAGATGTTAAAAGCTTCAAGAAAGAGGGACAAGAAAGTTCCCTTACTCATCTACCAAGTCGTGAAAGATGATACGTTCGAATTGGAACATCAATACGAAGGCTTTGTTAAATTTCCATGTATTAATTAAGTTCGAATCTGTATCTGTTTAATTCATTTGTAATGTGTCTGTTTAATTCATTTGTAATGTGTCTTATGATCTCAACTTTGTTGTTGTTTGTTGTAAAATCTTAGGTTTCGATCTGGACTGAAACACAAGACCAAGATAAGCAATTGCATGTTTGAAGGTCCATCTTTTATTTCGATCATAACGTCATTATAAAATTACTCTATATATCAGCTGCAGCGATACACACTCAAGAGAAGAACGTACATAGTAAGGCTTAAAAGCAAAGCAAAGCAACAACGAGCACAGCTAGCTAGACCGAATAATAATGATATTCCAAGACATCAATCAATATGCATTAATTAATGAGCAGAATCGATAATGGGCGGCTGGTCGGAGCACTCCAACTTGACGCTCTTCCACCCGAAGGGCGAGCACTGCACCGCGTCAGCAGTGAGACGAGTGTGCGCCGGCCCTTGGCAGGCCACATCGTTGTAGAGGGAGATTGACACGTTAGCGTAGGTGAAAGTTGTACGCGCCGAAGAGTTCGAGCTTGTGGCACTCGCGCAGCCGGTGTAGTCGAACCTTGGTAAGGAGTCGCAGCCGGAATCCCCCCACACATTCAGCTGGCTATTGTGTGCGAGCTGGAGGAGCTGTTAGTCCCGAGACTTAATCAAAGATAGTAGAACAAAAAGTTGAAGTCGAGATCAGGAGTTCACACAAAAGTTCCCTCACTGATATACCTCGATCCAATGAAAAACTATATAAAAATACAATATAGTAGCTGATTACAACTCCTTCTAGATTACTGAGCTAAAGAACAAAAAATATGTTCTTCCTTGCAAGCACAGTTACAATTGGGACATAACGTTTACAACTAGAAGAAAAGAGATGAAGATAGAATAAAAAATTATTCTTGCTGAGGTGGTGAAGACCACCGTTGCTCAAAGCAAGATTCGTTCTCTATCGACGATCTGCTCTCATGAGCCAGTAAGTTCACAAGATAACTTCTGGAAGGCTCACAGTCACCTATTTGTGTGACTCGAATGGACTCCTTTGGACTCCTCTTTTTTAATTTTTGATGTGTCTCAAAATGAGGCTAAAGGGCTCTTTATATAGGGAAGGATGGAAGCCCATCCTCCTCTTTTTTCTGATGTGAGACTAAAAAGCCAATATACAAAATTGATATCCCATAATTGCAGCCCAATGCATAGCCCGCTCAGCGCCTGTTCAGCACCCGCTCAACGCCTGTCCAGCGACCGTTCAACACCCGCTCAGTGCCCGCTCATGCAACACGCGCATGCAACACGCGCATACAATTCGAGCATAAAACTCGCACATAAAATGAGCATACGAGCGCAACAAAAGTGCACAAGCGCCTTGCGACGATGCTGACGTGTTAAGTGCAAAGTGCGCCAACAAAGCGACACTTTGTGTCCTTGATCCCGAGTCCGAGTCCGAGTCGCTAAGCCCCTTTGGGGCTTAGATCCTATGGAATAATATCCAAAAGCATGACAAAAATCTTAAAAGCTTTCATTGAGGAGTTAATCCTTTTTTCTCCTAATAAAACACCCCCACATGGCATCCATGTTCCCCACCACATCCTATGTGCACACCTCAACACATATAAAGTATTATATTGAGATACCCACTTGGTGGTGTAGCCATTGTGGGACTATCTTTACTAGTCCAAAGACAAAAATACCAACAATCCCCCACATATCTCAATATATAGGTTAAGCGTTCCCCACAGTGATTTCCCATCATGCATTATGATAGATGTCACTTCGACTTGAATCTTCTCGCATGGGTCGAATAATAGTATAATACAAGAATGGACTAAGCCTTGAATTCTGCAACATAGCTGTAATTTTTTCACTCACAGAATGACATCAGCTGCACTTCCAGTTGCACATTAAAGGTCATGTGCATGCCTGATTTCGGTGTATGTATCTTGGACGTCTATAAGTTTACCCTCAAGAGATGGCATATATCTCTTTCCATCCACTCTAGGTGAGTTCTTTTAAAGGGTCCTTGGCATGAAGCTTTGTGCTTCATTGCGGTTCTACTCTGCTATGATATGGCCCAAAGCCGAGGTCCTACCTCATTGTGGTGTCATCCACTGTAGCATGAGGTCCCAACCTCTTTGTAGTGCCAAACTACCCAGCATGAAGCCTTGTGCTTCCTTGTGGTGTTACGTCACTGTGACATGGCTTACCTAGCCGAGACTTTACCCTCTCTAGGTACCTCTTGGTGGTGTCACATCACTATAACATGAGGACACCGGCCTCTTTGTAGTGTTGCCCACCACTTTTCATTTTACAGCATTATGCCACCTGCCTATATGCGGTGCTACGCCGCTGTGACATGGTTCGCGAAGCCGAGGCATTACCCTATCGAGGAACCTCTTGGTGGTGTCACCCACTATAGCATGGAGTTCTTTGCTCCTTTGTAATACTGTGCTATCGTGCTTCCTATAAAGTACGCTGGACATTCCAAATATCCTAGAACTTATTAAGGCGTCTAAGCCATCCTCCTACAAGATCTTGTTCTACTTAAAGAACAGATAGTAGACAATAGTGGTCATGGGTCCGTAATTTCTCAATGTCTCAAAGGATTACCCACTGTTCCTGATATTCTTCCAGTCAATGATCCTTCTTAAGCTAAATTCCTAATAGATTTTTCTTTGAACTAATAGCATAAAACTTTATGGTAGAATTACAAAGACAGAATATCAAAAGTCCTCCAAGCCCATGTATGCTGTGTCCTTGACTATATGCGGTGTTACGCCGCTATGACATGACCTGAAGCCGAGGCTTTATCCTGTCAAGGTACTTTATGTGGTGTCACCACTATAAGCTGGAGTACTATACTAATTTATAGTTCTTATGATCAGTTGGCGTTTGAGGTCTTATATGAACGGATCCGCCAGACCCTCCTGACTCCGATCACCAACCATTGTAATGATGCCAACTTTGATGCGCTCATATAGTGTCTTGAACGGACCAGCTAGAATCACCTAGCTCTGAACATTAACCGCTACCATGACACCATCCTTGATGCGCTCATACAGTACCATATGCCTTAGCCGCACATATCTTTTCCAGCCATTGAAGAGAAAAAATTGATGCCACCGCTGCAGTCGCCTGGTTGTCGCAGTGAATCGGTACCACTGAATATGCACACCAACCACTGGAAGATCATACATGAGCTCCTGAAGCTAATTTGCTTCATTCGCTGCAGCCGCCAGTGTATAAAACTCAGATTTTCTTAAGGAATGAGATATAGCAGCTCCATCATTTGAGAAGATATATCCTCATGTAGACATTTCACTCTCTACTTTTGAACACCACCTTGCATCACGGAAGCCTTCCACTACTGTCGTATACTCGCTGTAGTGTAGTACAATGCATAATTCTGAGTTATTTTTAGATATCTCATTACTCTCTTCACAACTTTCTAGTGTTCAACACTTGGATTGCTCGTGAACTGACTCAGCATCCACACGACGAAAGCTATGTCAGGCCTAGTGGTAGTTGATGCATACATCAAACTTTCGATGACGTTTGAATACTCCAGCTGCCTGACACTTTTTCTCGGATTTGGCTTCAACTTCTTCTCATACCTGTATGGAGTATCGATCCCTGGAAGATCCTGATATCCATAGCGTGTGAGCATATTCTTAATATAATGAGATTGTGACAGCGCCACTCCAGTGCCCGTCCGGATGACCTTGATCGCTAGGATCACATTAACTCCCCAAGTCCTTCATGCTGAACTTGGATGAGAGAAACTTCTTTTTTTCAGTGAAACGTGCTCGATCCGTGCCCAGGATCAGCTTGTCGTCTACGTATGGACAAACGATGACTCTTCTTCCGTCAGCGAATTTTGTGTAAACACACTTGTTCTTCTCACTGATCCTGTCGCTGTTTGATCTTATAACTTTATCAAACTTCTAATGCCACATCTTTGGAGCTTGCTTCAGACTGTATAATGATTTTACCAACTTGCCGACTTTGTCTTCAAGGCCCTTGACGATGAATCCTTCTGGTTGTTGCATGTAAATCTCTTCGGTCAATTCACCATTCAGGAATGCTATTTTTACATCCATCTGATGTATAACTAGCTTATGGATTATACTTATAGCAATCAATATCTCGATGGTCGTCATCCGCGCTACTGGAGCATATGTGTCAAAGTAGTCGATCCCCTGCTTCTGAGAAAATCTCTTGGCTACCAGCCTTGCCTTGAACTTGTCAACAGTTCCATCGGCCTTCATCTTCTTCTTGAAGATCCATTTGCATCTAATTGATTTAGCTCCTTCAGGCAGATCGACCAACACCCAAGTGTTGTTGGAGGTTATTGAGTCATACTCATTATTTATAGCCTCCCTCCAGAAGACAACGTCTTTGGTCTTCATTGCCTCATCATAGGTAAGCGGATCTGCTTCCGCATGATAGGTGACGAAATCATCTCTGAAGTCCTTTTGTCTCCACACTCGCTTAGACATCGGTTGCGAGCTCTGGTTCAAACGTCGTCTCTAGAATGACAACTTTTTCTTGGATTACATCTTCATTGGAAGCGTTATCCTTATGTGCACTTACACTATTCTCCAAAATATCTGCAAAAATAATGTTCTTGTGCCTTGCAAATTTATCTTCAAAGAATTATGCGTCGTGAGATTTCGATGATATAATTTGACTCAAATATGAAGGAACCTCCGAGCATTACTCTTCTCAGCATATTCCATAAAGATTGTCTTCGTAGTCCTCGTTCCTAGCTTCTGAATCTTCAAGTCTAGAATATTTGCATACGTCATACACCCCCACACTCTAATGACATTTAAGTTGGGCCTGACTTTGAACCAGAGTTCATGAGGAGTGATATCAGATGTTGCGTACGGCACTCTGTTCAGGATGAACGTAGTTGTCAGCACACAGCTTCTCCCCAGAAGCAGTTTGGAAGACCCACACTTAACACTATTGACTTTATCATCTCTATCAACGTTCTGTTCTTCCGTTCGGCTACTCTATTTGATTGAGGAGAGTTTAGAGCAGTCATCTCATTGACATTTCCATGTTCTTTACAGAGCGATACAAATTCAATGGACATATACTCTCTGCCTCGATCACTTCTGAGTCTCATGAGTTGTTGCCCTTTTCAACGTTCAGCCTCAGCCCTGAACTCCTTGAACTTCTCGAATGCTTTATCTTTTGTCTTGAGCAGATAGACGAACGCATACTTCGAGTATTCATCGATGAAGGTAATGAAATATAACTTCATTATGGCCTTTGTGGAGAACTAGTTGAAGTCACAGATATCTGAGTGTACCAACTCCAGAAAATTTGTACTTCGATTTACCTGTTTGAAAGATTTTTTAGTAATATTTGTCTGCGCACAGGCCACACACTTCTCCACCTCTTTACCCCCAAATTTAGAGATAAGACATAGACTAGACATCTTACGATATATAGTAGATGTCCTAGTCTTGGTGTCCCACAACTATTGTAATGAGACTCTACTCACAAGCAGAAGCTCGAACATCCATCTGATACTGAAGTCTTATTTCAAAGTATGTCTCCTACCAAGATATTACCATCTGGCAACCCTGAATGTTCACCCTCAAGTCTGCAACAGACTTCCTAAGATTAGTTCTTTGGTAATCACTGGTACTTTGCTATACGTACTTCTTTGACTGTAACTTCTTGAAGTCCAGAACCATTGTCCCAATCCCTAGCTTCAGACATCTCCATGTGCCAACTTGCATCAGATGATGACTTCCTTTCTCTTGGAATGTGCGTCTCCAGCGACGCCAGATCAAGTTCACTTTCATCCATAGGAATGGTAGATCCTAGATCTCTCTACCAACGTCCAACATTTGATAGAGGACTCCTTCCTCATCCAAATGATTGAAGTGTAGCACGTCAATCTTCTCAAGTTTTTAAAAAACTTGTATTGATAAGACTTGTACGGTTGTTCTCCATCTTACTCAGATCTTGGTTTGAGATTGTTAGTCCCGAGGCTTAATCAAAGATGATAGAACAAGAAGTTGAAGTCGAGATCAGGAGTTCACAAAAAAGTTTTCTCACTGATATATCTCGATCCAACGAAGAACTATATAAAAATACAATATAGTAGCTAATTACAACTCGTTTTAGATTACTGAGTTAAAGAACCAAAAATACGTTCTTCCTTGCAAACACATTTGCAATTGGGACAAAATATTTACAACTAGAAGAAAATAGATGAATGTAGAATAAAAATTATTCTTGCTGGGGTGGTGAAGACCACCGTTGCTCAAAGCCAGATTCGTCCTCTATCGAGGATATGCTCCCAAGAGCCAGCAAGTTCACAAGAGAATTTCTGGAATGCTTGTAGTCACCTCTTTGTGTGACTCGAATAGACTCCTTTGGACTCATCTTTCTTAATTTTTGGTGTGTCTCGAAAGGAGGCTAAATGGCTCTTTATATAGGGAAGGATGGAAGCCCATCCTCTTCTTCTTTTCAATATGGGACTAAAAAGCCAATATAAAAATTGATATTCCACAATCGTAGCCCAATGTATAGTCCGTTCAGCGCCACTTTGCGTCCTTGAGCCCGAGCCTCAGTCCGAGTTCGAGCCTCTAAGATCCTTTGGGACTTAGCTCCTATGGAATAATATCCAAGAGCATAACAAAAAGCTTAAAAGCTTTTATTGATGAGTTAATCCTTTTTTTCTTCTAACAAAACACCCCCACATGGCATCCATGTGTCCCACCACACCTCATGTGCACACCTCAACACATACAAAGTATTATATTGAGATACCCATTTGGTGGTGTAGCCAATGTGAGACTATCTTTACTAGTCCAAAGAAAAAAATACCAACAGGGACAACAGACGGAGAACTGCAACGAGAACTGCCATCGCTACCGCGGTGACGTTGAGCTTGCACCCGAAGGTCAAGATGGATGAGATCGATCTAGCTAGTATGTTATCTATTTATCTATCTATCTATCTATCTATCTATCTATCTATCTATCTATCTGCCTTGACATTGGTACGTTTATATATATATAGCCATGGAGATATATAATTAATTAATTGATTTCGAGACTTTGTCTAATTGTTGTAATCATCCTATCGTTTTGTTATGATCAATCAAGGACTAGGACCGTATAGCTAGCTCCAGACAGATCTAGATGGAGAGAAACCCTAAACATATAAAATAAAAATGCAACTCCAAAACCATACACTTAATTTCTTGCAATCAAATTGGCTATATAATATAGCTAATCTCATCTTGCTTACCTATGAATTTATTACAGTAAAATTGGCCTATAGCTAATCTCATCATTAATGATCAATCATCTTTTTTTTTCTAGAAAATTTCATTCAGAGCAACAAAATTAAGACAAATCCCACTCAGAGCATAAAAATTTTAAAATTTCCAAATAAAGCATCATAACGCCCATCGGAAGGACATTTTACGTTTTCCAAAAAAATTTTGTCGTCTCCGTTAAGAAAAAAATAAAAAATAATACTCTCCGTTAATATATATATATATATATATATATATATATATATATATATATATATATTAACGCTCTCTCACACTCTCTCTCTCACTCACCCGCTCACTCATCCGCTCTCTCTCTCTCTCTCTCTCTCTCTCTCTCTCTCTCTCTCCTCTCTCTCTCACTCTCTCTCTCTCTCTCTCTTCTCTCTCCGCTCACTCACTCACTCACTCACTCACTCTCACTCACCCGCTAACTCTCTCTCTTCTCTCTCTCACTCACCCGCTCTCTCTCCGACTCACTCTGTGCTCTCTCTCTGTTCTCTCACTCTCTCTCCTCTTCTGTTCTCGCTCATCTCTCTCTCTCTCCTCTTCTGTTCTCTTCTCTCTTCTTTTCTCCTCTCTCCTCTCCTCTTCTCTTCTCTCCTCTCCTCTTCTCTCCTCTCCTGTCCTCTCCTCTTCTCTCCTCTCCTCTCCTCTCCTGTCCTCTCCTCTCTCCTCTTCTCTTCTCTTCTCTCCTCCTGTCCTCTCTCTCTCTCTCTTTCTCTCTCTAATGGTAGCCCGTGACTACTCATGATTTTAATGCATTGGAATGCATTAGGAAATGAACATTTTTTATTTTAATGCATTGTAATGCATTGAAAAGTAAAGATTTATGGTTTCAATGCATTGGTGCATGTATGCCATGATACAGATTTTCATGATACAGATTTTGAAAAAATAAAAAGTAGGTACGGTGCATGCAGTAGCTTTTGACCGAAAATAAAGTTGGTAGAAGAAAGTATCTATAAGAATGATAATTCTGGTTATAAACTTACATAAGGAGAAGAATAAAGTATTTGTGAGAGTTTCTCCAGGAAGAGATCCAATAGGAGAAGCTGAAGGCTGCAAGAGTTCAAGAAGAAGAAGATACAAAAGAAAAAAACAGGTAAAATAGTTCAAGAGTTGAAGAGTTTTAAAAGAGTTAAATAGTAATTTAATTACGTATTTTCATGTAATGTCATAATTATAAATACAAATGGCTTTTCAAAATGACGGACGCATACCCGGTGGACCTACAACTCCGGCCATTGAACGTGAGCAAGAGTCTTACATTTCTAGTCTGGTTTTCGCAGGACTGGTAATATAATTTTTAGATAATTGATATTATTGTTGTTAAGTGTATTATATTGTACTAACGATATCTATACATATATTATATAGCGGTATGATTATCCAAATGTCAAATTACGAGAGCATGGTGAGTGACGGTCATCATGGGAGTTGATTGAAGGCCAAAATATCTTGGTGGAGGCTTTTGGTTTTCACTTTGTTGACGCTATACGAATCAAGCATCACGATAGAGACATGATATTAAGTATCGTTGAGCGATGGTGGCCAACACGCAACACATTTCAGTTACCCTTCGGGGAGATGACGATCACATTAGCGGATGTGGCACAAATTCTGGGATTACCTATCGAGGGTAATCCTATATATTTCGATAAAAAGTTGGAAGCAAAATATCTCGTTAGAGAATACCTCGGTGTTGAGCCCCCCTCTGACATGGAAGAAACCAGCACTGTCAAACTCACTTGGCTCCGGTCTACTTTCATGCATGTTGATCATATCGGCTCTACAACAGTTCCTGTCGATTATTCGCGGGTAATTATTTACATGTATTAATTATTGTTAATATTTATTTAATATAAATGGTATCAATATTTAATTATATTTTCAGGTGATATGTTGCACTAGAGCTTACTTGCTGTGTCTATGCGGTGCTTTTTATTCCCCGACGCTACGAAAAATATGATCAACGTACGACTGCTACCATTTCTTGCGGACATCCATTCCAACACAAAATACGCATGGAGTAAAGCAGTGTTAGCATATTTATACCGCTCTATGACGTCTTTTGTGAGTAAGGTATCACAGGGTAGAACAACAACAAATATAAGTGGATGTCTAACACTTATACAAGTATGAATAAAAATGAATAATATCGGCTATATTTATTTGGATCTTATTTGTGTTCTTCTTTGTAGTTCTGGTGTTATGATCACTTCGAGATTGGTAGACCAATTAGTAAATATAGAGCTGAACAAACAGTATGGCCAGCAGACATTCGCTGAATTACTGGAAATACAGATTATGTGCCTTGTATGACAAAATTGGTATCTCTTTACCGACATCGATTTGACATATAAACCGCCTATGAGGTAAGTATGTAATTATTAAATTAAATTTTAAAAAAATATTGTTGTGCCTACCATTTATTACTTGTTGAATATCAAATAGGTTATTTGGCAACCACTAAGTGTGCCACAAGAAGTGAGAGATAGTGAACGTGTCCGCAGTCTCCATAGGTATTATATCATATACAATAGATCTATCATGTTTCATCCAGCGGATCGTGTTATGCGATAGTTCGGACTGAAACAGATGATACCCCTGGAGCCTTTGGCTTCTAGCAGTACCAAATCAAATATGGAAGAGCGGGTTCGTACATATATGCTTGGTTGGCATTCCAGATTTACCACGCATGGCATGGAACACATGTCCGAATTGATGACATCGGCGGTAGATTGTAAGTTAAGGGGTATTTCAAATAAATTATACGGTATTAAATCTTACATATCCTTTTGTGTTAAAATTTTATAGTGGAGGGTACTGCCAATTTTCTACGTTGGTATGGATGCCCGCTAGTGCAAAATAGGATGTATAAATTTGAAGAACCTTGGTTTCAGCCACGAGCTTTAGGCGATCTGAGCTTGCGTGACAGGAGAGAACGCGATGCTCTAGTGGTATGTGTTCTTATTTACATAAACTATCATCTTTATATATGTTACTTTTATATTTATTGAGTGTGGATTTAAATATTCAGGCGAAGGCACTGGCAGATATAGCTGAGGACCCCGAAAGAGATCCAGAAGGAATTTTAGGGACGACTGTACAATATCTGCACGCACCACTAAGTCCCCTTTTTACTCCACTCGATATACCAGACAGCCATCCGGTAGGCTTCGTGAGACAGAGGCAGGCACGTCCTGGTAGGACACGTGATCGAGGAGCTGGTTCGAGCAATACAGAGGCACAAATTTTAAAGGTTGGTGAGGGAACATCCCAAGCTTACAAGGATACTTCGCAGCCTTACGCTGGCATGTCACAGCCTTATCTTGGCATGCCACAACATTACGAGGGATATTTCCAGCCTTACGCTAGCATGTCACAATCTTACGAGGGTAGGCCACAGCATGACAATGATACATCCCAGAGTTACGAGACCACATCCCCGAGCAACGATGACACGCCACAGGGTGCTTCTCATGAATGGGATTAGAATTATTACCTGCAGGAGACTAACACTTCATTGTTTGGCTCAGCCAGCCTTGATCCAGACTCCCATTTATATTTGCCACTACCGGAGGGTACAGAGAAAAGGAGAGATATGCTAGGTCTTAGGCGAGTTGATCGCAGAGATTATAGAAGGGATGACAAAGGGGTCTAGTAATTTTGTTGGTCTCCATAAATAAATGTATGATAATATTTTGTTGGTCTTTAAATTTAAGTAATATGATGTTTATTTTATTCGAAAGTTCAGCAACTTCAATTACAACATTATAACAACATAAAATCAAAATCATAATTACTCTAAAAAGATACAATAATAATATTTACTGCCTCGGTTGGTTTCTACAACTCCTTTTGTTGCGTCCCAGCCCGCCATAATTACTGCAACGAAGATCTCTTGTCGACGGTTCTCTTGTCATTATACGATTCTTCTTCGGTCTGCCAGCTCTACGCCCAAGAAGTGGTACTCCAATTTGACATCTTACCGGTTCACTTTGAGGAGTATAGGAGACTGGAATCGGTTCCATACATGGCATGTATACAGCTCTAAGTGTTGCAATAGAAAATTCAATATGATAATAACTTTCAACTGGTACGTTAGAAGAATGACATGTAAAGCAAGCATGTTCACATGGTAATAGAGTATGTTGCCACCGACCACATGTACAACATTTACGGTCTAGTTCAACCACATAACATCTACTTGTTTCATGATCCCATATTTCAAATTTATTGTTATTAAAATGCAATAACTGAAAATAGTGTGACTCTCGCCTAATACGTGCTATAGTGTTCATCATCCTTGGACAAAACTCTGTTTCCATCTTTTCAGTATTTATTCGATGCTTGTCGTGAAGTGTTATTATTTTTGCTCTAATACCATCAAGCAATATTGATATAGGTTTGTCACGTAAACTTTTAATCCAATTGTTAAAACATTCAGCAATGTTCGAAGTATTAATATCTAATCGTGGGCACGGTGCATAAGCTATTATCCAATGAGAAAAATCACGATTTTTATCGCTTGACCCTACAATCCAATTGAAAACATTTACATCAGCAGATTTTATTATTTCCAACCAACCATTCGCATCAACCTCATTATAAGACCGGACAAGTTTGTCTAACCATTGTAGATATATCGGTGTACGAGGACACTGATTTTTTAAATTTTGTTTAAAATGTTGAATACAAAAAAAGTGGGAAGAGTTTGGAAAAACTGTTCGCATTCCACGAATTAATCCTTTCTGTTTATCAGATATAAATGAAATACTATCCCAACATTCAAAATAAGTTTCGAAAGACATTTTCAAACAGTTTAAAAACCATGTCTACGACTCAGTTTTTTCATTCTCAGCAACACAATAAGAAATAGGATATAGTTGATAGTTTGGATCGTGAGCACAAGTAACAAATAAATTATCTTGGAATCTAGATGTAAGTAAAGTAGCATCAATACTAATAACAGGTAAACAACCACTTAAGAAACCATCCATACAAGCCTTGAAACAAATAAATATTCTTTGGAAGATATTATCTTACTATTTTAAAAAAAATTTGCTACCAGAATTTGTTTTCATAATTGTAAAATAATATTTCTCAAGACTACCATATGCATCAACGTAACTGCCGTTAATATCAGATAATGCAAGTTCCCTAGCTCTCCAAGCTTTGGAATATGTAATATGTATCCGATGTTCTCTAAGTATATCGTGTACAATGTGTGCCGGACTATACGAGTTGTTATCTCTAATTTTATCAATTATTTTATTTTTTACGCATGCAGTGGTGGCTAGTGGATGATGCCCTCCTGTAAATCCACCTAAACAGAATGTCTACCTTCAAATGTACGAATTTTAAATGTACTACCATCACCATTAGCTTTAGCGTATACTCTCCAACAACAGTTTGAAGAATCACAAGTATACACTATTCTTTGGTGATTGTTATGTTTAGATGAACAACTAAATTTATATGTAATTGCTAGGTCGCTAATAAAATTACGAAAATCCTTAGGAGAATCAAATTGTCTGCCAACAAATAACCCGGGAATGCAACCAGCTACATTAGCATCATTATCATCTAAATAGTAATCTAAATTTTCAACCAAATTATCACTGTTTTCATCCTCAACATCATTGTTTTCAGTATCAGAGTTACTTTCAGTGTGATTTATACAACTAGGACCAACATTGAAATCTTGGTTATCATTAAAATGTTCACTACTTGAAATAATAGTTGTGTCGATATTTGCTTGTGATGGAATGATATTATCACGCCCCAGTCCCAAAATGCCGAGGGACTGGACGCGTGATAATGGCCAGCAGTACGCACCGATAATGAACCCAATTTAATGGATCCAACGGGGCGTACTTAAGCTGTAATACAATAATAATGGTCTAGATATACTAATCTCATCCACAGAAATGAATACAACAATATCAGAATCATAAAGCAAGATCAATCTCAATATGATATAAACTCGGGAAAATAACCCGATAATGAGTCTGATACATCTGTCAAGATACAAGAATAAAGATAACCACAGCAAATACCGAGTATGGGGAAAGCCTATACCCAGATGATACCCTCGGGGATCAATCGTCTACTGGATCTGGTACTGCTCCAGTGTCTGCTCCTGCTCCATCTTCTGCTAATGCTCCTATCCCGTGTAACTCGGGGTCGATCTCGTCTGCTAGTCCTGGGGACAAAGTCCGGTATCCAGGTCCTCAGGGGACATAACAAGGTACATAAATCGACATGCCAAAATACAGTGTAATAGTAAATAAAATAAATAGGGTAAACTATATAACCATCTATGTGAAAATGCAATTTGAGAGCATCACTAAACTCAGGCTGAGACCACTACAAGCTCTGTGTCTTGGAGCCGGTAGCAGTGTTTACTATGTATTTTACTATGTATTTACTATGTGTTTACTATGTTTTATATATATATATAAACTCAGCCTGTAGCCTGTGTGTCTCTCCCCACCCAATGTAATCACACGTCTCATGTCCATGATGTACCATGTCCATGTCACGCACGATCATATCTAATGCAGCAAGTCATCTAATATCTATGAATATGATGTCTATGTCATAAAACATGTATCCTACACAGAATCACCATGAATATCTCAGGAAGATTCTGTCTCATGAATAGTGTCAAGTGTCCTGGGTTATAGTGTACTTGATAGGACAAATACGAGAATAAAGAGGGTCACAAATATCCATGTCTAGATGACAATACACAACTCCGCGTACGGTGTTGGCACCCGACTATAATCGGACGCTAAGTACGTCACACGGCCCTAGGTTAAGCATGCACAGTAATATAATAAAGCAAAGAAAATATATAACAATACTGCAGAGTTTGGCAAGGTACACTTGCCTGGGGTCCTGTTGCTGGTATGAATCAGAGTCCAAGTCACAGTCCAAATAGCCTATGTATTACAAATTTATCACGTCAAAAGATAATTTATTTTAATTTATTTAATTCTGGAATAATTACTCTAAAATCCTATTTTAATCTTATTATTCTGATTTTATGTTAATTCCTAAATTTTGTCCAAAGAAACTGAATTTTATCAACTCGAGACTCATGGCACGCAAATCGAGGCAATCTGTTGACCAAAAAGTCAACCGACACAAACTCGACTTTCATGCATGATTTCCTATAGATTTCAGCATCAAAAACATACTAGAATTTACGGCTCGTCCGAATTCAAATTCGTTTGGGAATTATGGCACATACAAATTTTGTATTGTGCACCGATGGTTAAATTCTAACCTAGAAGTTCTACAGAATTAACAGTATGTAAATACTTCAAATTAAATTTTGGAAAAAATATATGTCGATGATCTCGACATTAGATTTCCGAAACTTTAAACAGTTCATGATTTAGATTCCGGGTTCTCCCGAAATTGCGAAAATATCGAAACACGTCTATTTTTGGACATGCTGTGCTCTACGAATTTTCCAGAATTTAATACTAATAATTTTGTAAAAAAAATTATATAATCAGAAAGCTAACCTCAATATCGTTCTAACGCAAGAAACTAGGCCTCGTGTGGAGTCCGGAGCTATGCGCAATGGCTTCTGGAAGATGAAGAAATCCTAGATGACAATTCTCCTAAATCTCTCTCTCTCTCTAAAATAATGAGATAATTAGGGTTATTATATTATATATATATATATATATATATATATATATATATATATAGATGTACCTGCGGCTGAATGGATATCTATAGGCTGACATGTGTCAGAATCTGATTGAATGGTTTTATTTATATTATTTATTTTTGATTTGCCTTTATCAAAACATTATTTAAGTCGTTTTAAATCTAAATAACTCAAAATAAACATTAAAAATAATCATAAAAATCTGGAAAAATTACAAAAAATATATTTTGAACCAAAAAACCTTAGAAAAATATTTGGGATAATTTTATATTCATAGATTTCCTACTATAATTAGGAGAAGCACTAAAAATTAGTTTTGCCATAAAACTAAAAATAAATACTAACATTATTCCAAAAATTCTGAAATAATTTCAGAAAATATATAATAATATTATAAAACTTAGAAAATAACGTGGGTCCATTCTATATTCTTGAGCTTGCACCATAAATTCTACAAGTCCTAAAAATTAGTTATTAGCCTAAATAACTCCCAATAAATACTAAAAATACTCAAAAAATTCCCAAAAACTTCTAGAAAATATATTTTATTATTTAGAACATAAAATAAAAGTTTGGGATATTTTTAATTATATTTGAATCTAAAATAAATTTTTAAAAATTCTAGAAAATTACAGAAAATTGTGAAAAATCCAAATTAAAAATTTCTGAAAAATCAGGGGGTTACAATCTACCCAACTTATAAAAATTTCGTCCTCGAAATTAAAATTAAGCCATGGTAGAAGTCAAGGATGGTCTAAGATTTGTATTGGTTAAAATGCAAGACTAGGTTTAACGGAGTGGACGATGTTGCACGTTGCACATTCCGAAAATCATGGGAGAAATTCACATGAGTGAAAATAGGTTTCTTCGTGTGTCATGTCCAATAGTGTGGACACCTAAATGCTCTTTTGCATAAAAGCACCCAATAATTGAAACATTGCACAAAGATAAAAATTGGAGGATGGGCATGTCTAGGACAAGGTGTGGAATTTGTAGGAAGGCAGTGACTAGGGAAGTGCTCCAATTATCGAAGCAATGGTAAGGCGCGCCGAGGGATACCATGTTATAAAACTAAATGAAAAATATCGTGTTCTATTTCTAAGTGGATTCGAGCTAGCCTTAGTCTCACTATCTAAGCTAAGTAGGTCTACTTCTTAGGTGAGGGGGTTTCACAATCCAGCCAACTTAAGACAATGTTGTCCTCAAAATTAAAATAAAGCATAATTTGTTAATCCTTCGTGTACATAAGGCAAGTCAATCGCAATCTCCTTGCGACAATTAAAATCCTAATCATATCCATTGTAATCACTTCTAGGTTAAGATGACCACTGATCCAATCAAATTCAACCTATGGTTATCTCTTCTCGCTTTTTCAAATTATCCATATCCAAATTTAAATTAAATCCATATATCATCTTCAAGATTTAAATACGCATATCAATTTTACCTCACGATCTCCAATTATCATAATCTCCTCTAGAAGTAATTCGAGTCCATTATTATTCCTATTTTCACTTATAAGTTTTTGTATGCTTCAACTTCTTAAATTCCATTCACATCCTTAATATTTCAAATAGGTAGTCCAACCATCAAGTTTTTTATTTTAACTCAAATCATCAACTTGAAAAAAAAAATTAAAATGCAGTCCACCATTGTTCAAGTCTGAAATTTCATCTTTTTATCCTCTAAATTTCAAGTTGATGATTTTACCTTCATTTTTTAAATCATGTACTTAAGGTATAAATATTGGGTCCTCAATATCAATTCATTAATCCTCATCATCTTAGTCATTCTTCTAAAATTCTCAAAATTAAAATGGCTTGAACCTCTCCCAATTTAATCTTACTCGATCACAATCTAAAAGAAATTCCTCTCGAGTTGACAATGCACTACTACCCAACTTAGAATTTACCCATCTATCACATAAGGCTATATACCTTAAGAGAATATTCCTTAATATGTTTACTCATGTCATTCAATCCTCGAACTTCAATGCCGATCATATCATATATGATATGTCCTTAATTACGAAGAATAATCCTCAAGTATGTGATCGGCCTATGGGGTATATCTAGTATTCTCTGTGTATCAATTTATACCAAGCACGATGTTTCATCTTTCCGAAATAAGGGAAGACGGAGACCAATAATAAAGAGTTCAAGGGCAGCGTAATAGAATAGAAGTATTGAGATCAAGGCGTTTAAAGAATTCAATTGGGAATTGTCAAAGCAGTTGTGGATTGAAATCCTATTTTGGTAATCCTTTGTTTGCATGCTCGTATTAGTACAGTTATGTAACCGATACGATCTGCTCAGACATATCTAGAGGGTAAGTACAGGCGTCTACTAGTCAACTATATATCTCAATCCACGTAAAGTAGTCGTGTGAAGAGCGAACCAAAATACACTAAGATTGATCAGACCATAATACATTGATTCTGAATAGACAATTGTATTAGGGGGGTTGATCAGGCCCCAATAACACATATGTCATGAACAAGCTTGATAAAGAATAAGCTTGCAAAAACTAGGCTATAATATAGCAGCATAAGTCAAGGTAGTACAAAAATTATAAGTACACTAGATGATGATGAAAGGAGGTACAAATCAATTCGAGTTCACAAACAGAAACAAAATAAGCAACAATAATAAAAGACTCTACAATCTCTACAGTTATCATACAACTCCTTGTCTATGTCGCTAGTCGACCAAATGGGGGCAAGGACCTCTAAATTCTATCGTCTGAATAAATACTGTCGTCTTATGCAAGTCTAAAGTTGTGTCATCCTAAGTCACTTCATCAATAGGGCTAGGTGGTACTATGTTGTGAGGCATACTACCCAACTTATAAGAATTAAACTAATACTGTGACAGTCTTAAGAGGATCCTGCAAAATAACCTTGCACATCTAAATAAAACAGAAACTCTTATTAGGGTCTCCTATGGTATCACGTAAGTAATTGTCATTTTAAGTCTTAATCATAGTGCTCATAGGTCATGTGTCAATAGCGAGAATGGACAGGTTACTAGTTTCAAGGGAAAGGAAAGATAACTTGTATCAAGGTGGGGTACTAATTACGCGGTTCAAAGCTAAGGGGTAATCATTAGGTCACCATCTATAAGATTAACTCAAACTGTCAAGTTCTAATTACCAATCACATAATAAAAAGTTTAGAGTAACAACCAAAATAAACAATAAGAGGCGCACGAAAATCAAGGCAGGATGCAAGTCAAGAAATTAATTCGAATCCGATATAGATGTCAAGAACGATTCAAGCAAGTGGATGAGATCCAAAAATTTATCCTATCCTTATTGCAGGCTTGCTCGGTTCCTAAGTTGAAACCGAACAATTTAGTCGTCGACCTGCATGGGCCACCACAAAAACCATGTCAAGCCCCAGTCCCAAAATGCCGAGGGACTGGACGCGTGATAATGGCCAGCAGTACGCACCGATAATGAACCCAATTTAATGGATCCATCGGGGCATACTTAAGCTGTAATACAATAATAATGGTCTAGATATACTAATCTCATCCACAGAAATGAATACAACAATATCAGAATCATAAAGCAAGATCAATCTCAATATGATATAAACTCGGGAAAATAACCCGATAATGAGTCTGATACATCTGTCAAGATACAAGAATAAAGATAACCACAGCAAATACCGAGTATGGGGAAAGCCTATACCCAGATGATACCCTCGGGGATCAATCGTCTACTGGATCTGGTACTGCTCCAGTGTCTGCTCCTGCTCCATCTTCTGCTAATGCTCCTGTCCCGTGTAACTCGGGGTCGATCTCGTCTGCTAGTCCTGGGGACAAAGTCCGGTATCCAGGTCCTCAGGGGACATAACAAGGTACATAAATCGACATGCCAAAATACAGTGTAATAGTAAATAAAATAAATAGGGTAAACTATATAACCATCTATGTGAAAATGCAATTTGAGAGCATCACTAAACTCAGGCTGAGACCACTACAAGCTCTGTGTCTTGGAGCCGGTAGCAGTGTTTACTATGTATTTTACTATGTGTTTACTATGTGTTTACTATGTTTTATATATATATATAAACTCAGCCTGTAGCCTGTGTGTCTCTCCCCACCCAATGTAATCACACGTCTCATGTCCATGATGTACCATGTCCATGTCACGCACGATCATATCTAATGCAGCAAGTCATCTAATATCTATGAATATGATGTCTATGTCATAAAACATGTATCCTACACAGAATCACCATGAATATCTCAGGAAGATTCTGTCTCATGAATAGTGTCAAGTGTCCTGGGTTATAGTGTACTTGATAGGACAAATACGAGAATAAAGAGGGTCACAAATATCCATGTCTAGATGACAATACACAACTCCGCGTACGGTGTTGGCACCCGACTATAATCGGACGCTAAGTACGTCACACGGCCCTAGGTTAAGCATGCACAGCAATATAATAAAGCAAGGAAAATATATAACAATACTGCAGAGTTTGGCAAGGTACACTTGCCTGGGGTCCTGTTGCTGGTATGAATCAGAGTCCAAGTCACAGTCCAAATAGCCTATGTATTACAAATTTATCACGTCAAAAGATAATTTATTTTAATTTATTTAATTCTGGAATAATTACTCTAAAATCCTATTTTAATCTTATTATTCTAATTTTATGTTAATTCCTAAATTTTGTCCAAAGAAACTGAATTTTATCAACTCGAGACTCATGGCACGCAAATCGAGACAATCTGTTGACCAAAAAGTCAACCGACACAAACTCGACTTTCATGCATGATTTCCTATAGATTTCAGCATCAAAAACATACTAGAATTTACGGCTCGTCCGAATTCAAATTCGTTTGGGAATTATGGCACATACAAATTTTGTATTGTGCACCGATGGTTAAATTCTAACCTAGAAGTTCTACAGAATTAACAGTATGTAAATACTTCAAATTAAATTCTGTAAAAAATATATGTCGATGATCTCGACATTAGATTTCCGAAACTTTAAACAGTTCATGATTCTGATTCCGGGTTCTCCCGAAATTGCGAAAACATCGAAACACGTCTATTTTCGGACGTGCTGTGCTCTACGAATTTTTTAGAATTTAATACTAATAATTTTGTAAAAAAAATTATATAATCAGAAAGCTAACCTCAATATCGTTCTAACGCAAGAAACTAGGCCTCGTTTGGAGTCCGGAGCTATGCGCAATGGCTTCTGGAAGATGAAGAAATCCTAGATGACAATTCTCCCAAATCTCTCTCTCTCTCTAAAATAATGAGATAATTAGGGTTATTATATTATATATATATATATATATATATATATATATATATATATATATATATATATATATATAGATGTACCTGCGGCTGAATGGATATCTATAGGCTGACATGTGTCAGAATCTGATTGAATGGTTTTATTTATATTATTTATTTTTGATTTGCCTTTATCAAAACATTATTTAAGTCGTTTTAAATCTAAATAACTCAAAATAAACATTAAAAATAATCATAAAAATATGGAAAAATTCCAAAAAATATATTTTGAACCAAAAAACCTTAGAAAAATATTTGGGATAATTTTATATTCATAGATTTCCTACTATAATTAGGAGAAGCACTAAAAATTAGTTTTGCCATAAAACTAAAAATAAATACTAACATTATTCCAAAAATTCTGAAATAATTTCAGAAAATATATAATAATATTATAAAACTTAGAAAATAACGTGGGTCCATTCTATATTCTTGAGCTTGCACCATAAATTCTACAAGTCCTAAAAATTAGTTATTAGCCTAAATAACTCCCAATAAATACTAAAAATACTCAAAAAATTCCCAAAAACTTCTAGAAAATATATTTTATTATTTAGAACATAAAATAAAAGTTTGGGATATTTTTAATTATATTTGAATCTAAAATAAATTCTTAAAAATTCTAGAAAATTACAGAAAATTGTGAAAAATCCAAATTAAAAATTTCTGAAAAATCAGGGGGTTACAGATATAAATTTTAATATAAGCTGAAACTAAATTACTTTGAACAATAAAATTCCGTGTTTCTTCACAATCTGCTATTATCAACGCATCTTCATAAAACTACCTTATTGTAAATTCATAACTTATGCAAAAACGATCATAAATAATACTACGCAAACTAGCTAAAGTGATATTTTGATAAGTGGTTATAAGATGAGTATTACTCCCATGGTAAGATAATCCATCTAGTATACCTCCATGGTAGCAAATTATTACTAAATTTTGATCTATAGTTACAAACTTTCGTCTGAATTGAGACTTACAGAAATATGTCAGGAAATAGCTTAGACGAAAATGGTAGAAGATAATGGATGAAAGTATCTTCTGACTTGAATTTGACTTCTTAATTCACCGATTGTAAGCTATTTTCTGTATGAGATAAATATGATAAAGAGAGTAATAGTGAATGAGATATACAAAAATACGCATGAGTCATATATATATATATATATATATATATATATATATATATATATATATATATATATATATATATATATATATATATATATATAAACTAAATTTAACCGTTAAAATATAAACGTTACAAATTGAACGTTATAAATTTAACGTTACCTATTATACATAGACTACTACTACATAGTATACTAGGATAAGAAAAAGTGAGGCATGAGAGTGATACAAGAGTAAAGAGAGAGAGAGAGAGAGAGAAAGAGAGAGAGAGAGAGAGAGAGAAAGAGAGTGTTAGGGAGAGAGAGAGAGAGAGAGAGAGTGAGAGTAAAAAAAAAAACTCTTAAGCAATGGTATAAAACCCCTAATCATAAAGACCGCATTTACCCTTTTTAATTATTAATTATTAATTTAATTATAGTAATCAATCGCTAATTAGGAGAAATAGATTTTATTTAATTTTTATTTTAGGTGTACGTGCACTTAGGAGATTTATGGAGGCAGTATAAATTTTTCCTAATTTATTTCATGTAGGAGACCCTTTGGACAGTTGCTAGCTTAATGGTATGCATTAATACAAATTCTAGATTTTCTATGCATACCATTAAGCTAGAGAATTGAAAAAGAAAAAGAAAAAGAGTAATGAATAAGAAATAAAAAAAAGAAAAAGAAAGAGAAAGGAATTAGAAAATCTAATATTACTAAACCCTTACAAAACCCTTACAAAACCCCAACCCTTACTAAAAGTTCCCCCACGCTGAACAGAGAGACCCCCTCCCCTCCGCGGCCCATGCACAGCGCCCCCCGCTCTCTTAGGACCCCTCTCTCTCTCTTCTATATATATATATCCCTCCCGACTAAACCCTAACCCTAACCCTACTCCTCCTTCCCCACGAGAGACCGCCGCCTCCCGCGCCGACCCGCCGCCGCCGGGCAGCGCGCAGCCACCGTCGGCCGGTCGCCGCCTCCGCGATCGCGCGAGATCGCGCGAGAACACTGCAGAATTTGACTGCAGCGAAGCCATGTTTCCGCTCAGTTTTCCGCGCCACCGCTCGACCAAACTTGACCCCGTCTTCTCCGGTATGATCCTCACCTAACCTCCTTCCATATTTGTATGTTAGCTGACCTCGAACAACGTGTAACCCTAGACGAAAACACCGTCCAAGTTGACGAAAAAGACCACTTTTTGGGTATCGCAGAAAACTGCGGTGACCACCTATGTTCCCGGATTCGTATCTCCCACCACAGAAATCCAAATTTGATTTTTTTTTGTATGCAGAGACCACTTGACCTAGTTTAATTTTTTTAATTATATTAAATTATTAACTGCTGTATGTAGAATTAAATTCGTTGGAAAACCCCAAAAATTTACTTTTCCAGATTTCTAAAAATTGTGAAAGGAGCGCGCCCCGCCGTGTACCAAGTATACCAAACGGTGCGCGCAGTGTACCCGGACATGTGAGAGTTTGCAAAAACTGATTCGGACGAGTGTGCGCGTCGAAATCAGTCCGTATCCGCGAACAAATCCCGTATTACAACTTTTGCGAAAGTCGTGCGTATTTTGTGCACGCTCGTCAGATTGCGACGAAACTTCTGCCACTGGACTCGTGGTAACGCGCTGGTCCTGTGACCCAATTTTCACGTAATTCTGAGACAGTTGACCAAGTCACCAATTGGCGGGTCCCACGGTTGACTTTTTTGGCGAAATTGTGTTTGGCTCACCGGAATCCAAAATTGGAAGTACCATTGAGTTCGTGCTGACATTTAGAATTTGGTTGACCTATAATTTTTATCATTTAGAGACCTTACCCTTAGCACGCTTTTCGGTGCAAGGTGGGCCACACATGGACCCCACTTTGACCCAAAATTACCGTTTTGCCCCTGTGTCCAAATTGGACAAAAGGGAAGTACTTTCTAGCCATTTTTCTTATTCTGGGAACGTTGGTGATATCTATTTCAGCATCCGAAGATATTTGTTCTGAGACCATAGCTTCTGATCCTGTGTGTTGGACTTCTGGACGTTACACTTTGCAGTTTTCTTACCAGGCAAGATACCTTGCCAAATTGCTTACAGTATTTTGCATGCTTAGTATATTTCTGTATATTTATTGTATTTTTGTTTATTTATTGCATGTGTAGTTTCTTTCAGTCATTACTATATATTAGATATTTTGACACACACTTGACACTTAGTATTATGAGAGGACAAGCATTAGGCGTATGGGCTTTTAACCACTCTGGTAAACCGTAGTATATAGCTTGTACTACGGGCGTGTATCGCGCTGGTCGCTACCCCCGCGGTATGTCAATTTCTGGAGTCTCGCTGGTCTCTACCCCCACGGTATGTCGATTTCTGATGTCCACTGACGAGTGTGTGAGTTGTGAGGTAGATCGAGTAGCCTACCCTTGCCCATACGTCAAAAAGTTGTCCTCATTTGCATTCATATAGATTGTCTTGTACAACATACTTATATATTTTCAAACATTATGCATGTTTACTGTATTCAAATTGGCTTGCTTCTATGTATCTTGTTACGTCCCTCAGAGGACCTGGTCCCTTTCCAAGTGTATCTGTTCTTGAGTATTCGCAGGAGCGCAGATTTGGATGGTTACATATGTTTCGAGGATGTCTTCTCTTCGAGCCCTATGGTCGTTAGCTGGTATTCTTATATTGTGTTTATTGTGTTGTACTTTTTTATTCGAGTTGGTAGTGTATTTATTTTCATCCAACTATCATCCTTAGACACTTATATTGAGATCTAGTTTCATAGATGTTGGTTATTTATTTATATTAATTTTTTGTGGATGAGATTTAGATTATACCCTGTGACTTGTGACATATGTTATACCACTTGTGGATTGATATTCATATTACAGCGTATGTGTGGATTTTGGTTTTTATATATTGGAGTTGCCATATCCATTTGGCTGGCATGCTTACGTGTCATAGTCCTACGTATTTTTGGGACTGGGACGTGATATATTTTTATGGTGGCCCATGCAGGTCGAGAGCATATTGTCTCGGTTACGTTACTGTACCGAGCAAGCCTGTAAATATGATTAGAATATAGGATCTCATCCACTATTGACTATGACTCGCGTTCTTCTAATATGTTCTATTTGAATAATTGTATCCTGTTTGATTTCTGTGCTTCCCAAATAGTTCCTTGAGTATAGCCCCCTCCTAGAATATAGAAGTCCCTGTTGTTAGATGATAAGTAGGGTAACCTTCCTATTAAGAGTACAACCAGAGTGTTGGCACACCATTAAGTTTAGAATATCTAGTGAATCCTAAAATTCCTTATCTATAGATTGGTTACCATTACCCCTTGATGTATTATGAAGACCTGAGAGTAGTATAGACACTACTAGAGTTAGTTAGAAGTTTTACCATAATGTTTGACCCTAGTATTGAGGAACCAATAGAAAACCAAAATTTAAAATTAGGACTGAACCTAACCTTCATAGTTAGATAGTATTGGAGAACTATAAACTTAGATCATTGTCTTATTATTAGTAGACAGCACCTTAGGAAGCCTAGAGGAATGTAATCAAACACTTTTTTTTCCTTGATCATACCTCGAACATAGCAACTAGCATACCACTCCCCCTTAGAGAACCATGATGCTATCTAGAGCCCTCTATTTTAATTTCATATGTTGTTCCTCTGCGACCTTAACGTTCGCTAATTGTGCGACGACTAAATTTTGTTCTTCTACTCTTCATCTTTTAACTCGTGCCATCTGACACTTCTGATTGTAGGCCAGGTGATTTATTCTGTGTTAAGGACATATAGTTGCTGGAATTATAGTTGTAAATGTTAAATTTTGAATTTCTGTGCTGGGTAGTTAGAACTTGATAGTTTTAAGTTATTATTGTAGATTACGACCTGATGATTATCCCTTAGTTTTTAAATCGCGTAACATGTACCCCTACCTCGATACGAGTTATATTCCCTTTCCCTTGAGGCCAGTAACTGTTCCATTCCTACTATTGACACTTGCACTAAGACTAAGACTTAGGACGACTATGACCTATGTAATGTAAGAGGATACCCTAATAAGTACCAAGACCCCTTTCTCGTAGACCTTAACAAGAGTTCTACGGTATTCTTAAGACAGTACGATATTAGTTCAATTTTTATAAGTTGGGTAGTATACCTCATAACATAGTATCACCTAGTCTTTTGACCTATTATTGAAGTGTAACTGAATGACATTACCTGTATGCTAGCATAAGACGATAATGCTTATTCAGACTGTAAAACTTAGAGGCTATACCCTAATTGGTCGACTAGCGACTTCGACAAGGAGTTAGTATGACCACTATAGAGATTGTAGAGCCTTATCTTTTTGTGAAATTGAATTATTTTGTAACTTCTCTCATCATAATCTAGCGTGTTTATATTTTCTGTACTACCTTGACTTATGTTGCTATTATAGCCTAGTTTTTGCAAGCTTATTCTTCTATCGAGCTTGTTCATGACATATGTATTATTGGGTGCACACAATGATACAATTGCCTAATCAGAATCGGTGTATTAAGGTCTAGCTAACCTTAGTGCGCTTGGTTCGCTCTTCGCATGACTACTTTACGTGGATTGAGATATATGGTAGTAGACGAATATACTTGCCCCTAGACATGTCTGACATATCGTATCGGTTACATAACTGTACTGATATGAGTATGTAAATAGAAAATTACCAAAATATTATTTCAATCCATAACTGCCCTGACAACTCTCTTTTCGAATTCTTTAATCTCTTTGAATCTCGTACTTGTATTCTATCACCTTCACCTTGAATTTTTTATTATTGCTCTCCGTCTTCCCCTATTTCGGAAAGACGAAACCTCGTGCTGGTATAAGTTGACATTGATAGTACTAGATATATCCCATAAGGCTAATCACACGACTTAGTGACTCTCTTTTATAATTAATTAAGGGCATATCATAGGTGATATATTTGGTGTTAAAACTTTGAGGATTGAATAACATGATTAAATAATTTGAGGAATAGTTTTCCTAGATGTATAGCCTTAGGTGATAGATGGATAAATTTTAAGTTGGGTAGATTGTAAAACCCTCACCCAAAATTAGACCTACTTGGCGGAGATAGTGAGACTAAGGCTAGATTGAGTCCAGTTAGAGATAGAACAAGGTATTTTTATTTAATTTTGTAATAATTATATCACTTAGCGCACCTTACCGTGCTTCGATAATTGGAGCACTACACTAGCCACTACCTTCCTACAAATTCCATACCCTTATCCTAGATAGGCCCGTCTTCCATTATGACCTTTGTGCAACTTATAATTAAGCTCCCTTGTACTACATTTTGGTCGCGCAACATCACCCACTCCTTTAAATCTAGCCTTGCATTCTAAACAATGCAAATCTTATACCATCCTTGACCTTCTACCGCGGCTTAATTTTAATTTTGAGGAGAAAATTTTTATAAGTTGGGTAGAATGTAAAACCCCTAATCCTAAAGACCACATTTACCCTTTTTAATTATTAATTATTAATTATTAATTTAATTGTAGTAATTAGTGTCTAATTAGGAGAAATAGATTTTATTTAATTTTTATTTTAGGTGTACGTGTACTTAGGAGATTTATGGAGGCAGTATAATTTTTTTCTAATTTATTTCATGTAGGAGACCCTTTGGACAGTCGCTAGCTTAATGGTATGCATTAATACAAATTCTAGATTTTCTATGCGTATATATATATATATATATATATATATATATATATATATATATATATATATATATATTTACATATATATTTACATATATATTTATTAGAAAAGAAAAGGAAAGAAAAAAAAAAAGAGTAATGAATAAGAAATAAAAAAAAGAAAAAGAAAGAGAAAGGAATTAGAAAATCTAATATTACTAAACCCTTACAAAACCCCAACCCTTACTAAAAGTTCCCCCACGCTGAACAGAGAGACCCCCCCTACGGCCCATGCACAGCGCCCCCCCGCTCTCTCTCGACCCGCTCTCTCAGGACCCCTCTCTCTCTCTCTCTCTTATATATATATATATATCCCTCTCGACTAAACCCTAACCCTAACCCTACTCCTCTTTCCCCACGAGAGCCCGCCGCCTCCCGCGTCGACCCGTCACCGCCGGGCAGCGCGCAGCCACCGCTGGCCGGTCGTCGCCTCTGCGATCGCGTGAGATCGAGCGAGAACACTGCAGAATTTGACTACAACGAAGCCATGTTTTTGCTCCATTTTCTGCGCCACCGCTCGACCAAACTCGACCCCATCTTCTCTGGTATGATCCTCACCTAATCTTCTTCCATATTTGTATGTTGGTTGACCTCGAACAACGCGTAACCCTAGGTGAAAATATCGTCCAAGTTGACAGAAAAAGACCACTTTTTGGGTATCGCAGAAAACTGCGGTGACCACCTATGTTCCCAAATTCGTATCTCCCACCACAGAGATCCGAATTTGATTTTTCTTTTTGGTATACAGAGACCACTTGAGTTAGTTTAATTTCTGTTAATTACATTAAATTATTAACTGCTGTATGTAGAATTAAATTCGTTGAAAAACCCCAAAAATCTACTTTTTCAGATTTTCAAAAATTGTGAAACGGAGCGCGCCCCGCCAAACGGGACCGTCCCGCCGTGTACCAAGTGTACCAAACGGTACGCACAGTGTACCCGGACATGTGAGAGTTTGCAAAAACTAATTCGGACATGTGTGCGCGTCGGAATCAGCCCGTATCCGCGGACAAATCCCATATCGCAACTTTTGTGAAAGCCGTGCGCATTTTGTGCACGCTTGTCAGATTACGACAAAACTTGTGCCACTAGACTCGTGGTAACGCGCTGGTCCTGTGACCCAATTTTCACGCAATTCGGAGACAGTTGACCAAGTCACCAATTGGCGGGCTCCACGGTTGACTTTTTGGGCAAAATTGTGTTCGGCTCACTGGAATCCAAAATTGGAAGTACCGTTGAGTTTTAGCTGATATTTAGAGTTTGTTTTACCTATAATTTATCCCATTTAGAGATCTTACCCTTGG